>JAQQSV010020564.1:0-10961 GCA_028646515.1 Pseudochirops corinnae
GATCTGTTTAATAGTATCTTGATTTCTCATAAAGTCATTCACTTCCATTTGCTTCAATCTAATACTGAAGGAATTATTCTCTTCAGTGAGCTTTTGAGATTCTTTTTCTATCTGGCAAATTTGACTTTTTAAGACATGCTTCTCCTCATTGGCTTTTTGGGTCTCTTTTGCCATTTTAGTTAGTCTATTTTTTAAGGTATTACTTTCCTCAGTCAGGTTGTTTACTCTCTTTTCATGATTTTCTTGCATTGTTCTCATATCTCTCCCCAATTTTTCCTCCACTTCTCTTATTTGGTTTTCAAAATCCTTCTTAAGCACCTCTATGGCCTGTAACCAATTTATATTTTTCTTGGAAGCTTTTGGTGCAGGAGTTCTGACTGTTTTCTTCCTCCTGTTCCATGCTTTCAGTGTTTTTGTCCCCCAAAAAATGAATCTAAAGTTTCATTGATATGCTTTCTTTGCTTCCTTTATCTGTTCATGTTGCAGTCAATTACTTGACTTTTTAGCTCTGTGTCGCAGTGGAACTCTGCTTTCAGAGGGTAGAGCTTTGTCCCAAATCGCTGGGGTTTTTGCAGCTCCCAGAGCTATTAGGAGGCCACCATCTCTGCAGCCTCCACCAGATCACACACCTCAGGACCATCACCCAAGACCACGATCATGATCCAGGCAAGTTAAGGCAAGAGCACTTAGCCTCTGAATGGTAGCTTGGCCCCCCTGCAATCTGCAAGCTGGGAGCTCTGAAGCAGCTACATGGTGGCAGCTGCCAGGCCACTACTTCTGCCACTTCTGGCTCTGGGGGCAGAGGATTGGATCTGCTCCTCCGCACCCCCATCCCAATTCAGCCAAGTTCCACTGACTTTTCACTTTGTTTTTGGCAGTTATGAATTGATAATTCTGTGAACAGCCACAGAATGCCGCTGGTGATCCACTCTCCTGAATGCTCCAGCTGTGGCATGTCCTGGCCTCCCTGGGGATAAAACTGTGGTGGGCCAGTCTCGGCTTCCAGAGTGCTGCAATGAACCCTTCCTGTCCTCCTGCCAGGATGCCTTCAGTGGAAGATTTGTTTCTCTGTCACTTTGTGTGTTCTGGAGTTCAAAAATTTGTTTACAGTGATATTTTATAAGTATTTGAGGTGGTTATTGGGGGGAGCTCATGGAGTTCTCCTGCTTCTATCCCACCATCTTGACTCTGCTCCCCTGGGTTAGTCTATTTTTAAAGATGTTATTTTCTTCAGCATTTTTTGGTTCCCCTTTAGCAAGCTGTTGATTTGTTTTCGTGATTTTCTTGCATCATTCTCATTTCTCTTCCTAATTTTCCTCTACTTCTCTTACTTGATTTTCAAAATCCTTTTTTAATCTCTTCCATGGCCTGTGACAAATTCATATTTTTCTTGGAATCTTTGTATGTATAAACCTTGAGCTTGCTGTCTTCTCCCATTTGTATGCTTTCTCTTCTCCTGGTTGTATGCTTTGATATTCCTAGTAAGAAAATCTCTTTTCACCAAAAAAAAAAAATTACCTTCTTTAGTCTTTCCCCACATTTTTGCTCATTTTCCCAGCCAATTACTTGACTTTTGGGTAATTTTTGTTAAGTGGAGGGTATACTGCCCCAAATTTCAGTGGGTTTGTGCAGCTGTCTTCAGATCTGTAAATTCTCAGTTCCTCCAAAGTGATATGATCAAAGGAGAGGTGTTTACTCCTCCTGGTCTGCTAACTGGTCTTTAAGCAATGACAAGTACTCTTTTATGCCCTGGAGCTGTAAGGAGGATTTCCTTGCCACCGCCACCACCACCTCTGCCACAGCAGTGCTCTTCCTTGCTCCAGGACCACCTCCCGGGACTGCAACCCAGATCAGCTACTCAATGCCCCCAACAGTCTGTAGGCCAAGATCTCCAGAAGCAGCTACTTCTCTTCAGTGGCTACCACCACCCTGAGACTGGGGCAGAGATTGGTGTGAGACCATGTTCCTCTCTCACCTAGGTGGGAGAGCTTTTCCACTTACCTTTGAAGCTGTCTTTGGCGTTTGTGGATTCAAAAGTCTGGAAACCACTTCAGCTGCCAGTGACTCAGCACTGTGAGGCCTGTTACAGTCCTGTCTGTGCCAGTGTGGCCCACACTGGGGTGCTTTCTGCTCTAAAGTGCAATAGACCCTTCCTGTTGGCCTTCCAGATTGTCTTGGGCTGGTAATCTGTTTCACTCTATCATTTTGTGGTTTCTGCTGCTCCAGAATTTAAGAATCATTTTTATGGGTATTTTGAGGGATTTGCGGAGTGAGCTCAAGTAAGTCCCTGCTTCTACTCTGCCATCTTGGCTCCCCCCAAAAAAACAAATTTCTAAAAAATTTTATATGAAGAATATGAAGGAAAGAGAAAGCAGTGAAGGAAAGAGAAGAAGGAATTATCTATGGAAGAAAGAGTATGGAATCTATTGTTCCAGTGGTCACTTAACAGGATTATATATTTAACTCTGGGTAGAACTTAGAAGTCGTCTAGGCTACACCTTCCATTATGTTACAGATGAGGAAACTGAGGCCCAGGAAGTGGAATGGACTGTCTTGTGGTTATACTCTTTGTAAGTACCATAGATGGAATCTGATCCACTCTGTTTTTTATGACACTACAATACAGTACATAAAAACTTACATTGATAGTATATAATGTCCATTCATGCCTCTGACACCTTACAAATGTAAGGAGCTGTCCTTGGATATTTGAAGCTCATGCCAGTAGGTGCAACAACCTAAGAAAACTTCAAATATATGCTTAAGTAATAATTTATGTCTTTCGTCTGAGGCCAGCCTAACATGGGAAGGCTCATCTTGAGAAAACTAGTGATTAGCTGATAATGTGATGAGTTGTTCCTGCTTTCTAGCCACAAAAATGTAGAAAGTCATCTATGAAAGTGTGGCACAGACTGAAATGCAGATTGGTTCAGGGGAATCCTTATGATGATGAAATTATAAACAATTGAAGTATCAAGAGATACATTAGAATTCTATACATATCCAATGCACTTTCAATACATCTTCTCATTTGGTTATTACTACCACCCTGGTCAGGTGGGCAGTAGTACTTTCATTGTGCTCCTTTTGCTGATGAGCAGCATAAAGATCCTAAAGTTGAAATAATTTATTTAAGACAATTTGTTTTGCATGAGGGAAACTGACAATCAAACTCAGGTATTCTTTCTCAAAATTCAGTGCCCTTTTCACTGTGCTACTCTCTCTATGTGTTCGGATAGTGTAGGAGAATACATAAATACCCTAAGATCCATTATAACATAAAGGCTGTTAATTTTCACGGTGAGTAGAGTCTTGAATCTATTTCAGATACTTCTTAGTTGTCCAGTCCTATACAAGTTATTTAACCTCTCTGTGACTCAGTTTCATTATATGGAAAATGAAAAGAACCTGAGGATCAAATGAGTAATTTGAAAACCTTAAAGTACTATATCACTACTAGGTATTATTATGGTTGTTGTTATTGTTATTATTAGTTATTGGCTATAATCACAAGGGAGATGCCAGGAAGGGTGGAACAGGAAGGAACAGAGCAGAGAAAAGTTCGAGCTGAGCTAGGAGATAGCAGAACTAAGAGAGAGAATTTTTGCGAGGTCAGCACAACGGTATTGTCTGTTCTGTCTGTGTTGATTTTACCTTGTCAAAACATTGTCAACTGTCTGTTGAAAGAGGACTTTACTGCTGTTACAGAAGTCCTGGGAGTTTGCTGTTGGTTTGTGTTGGATTTCTCAGACAGAAGCCTTGTCTGTTGAATTGTGTTACTTTGTTAGACAGAAAGTGAATTGAGATGATAGTGCCATTGATGTGTGTAAATATTGTTGTAGCCCTGCTAAGCTTTGTTTCCCTAGAAACAGAAACTGTGGAGAGCTTGGAGTAGAGCTATCCCTGTAAGCTGAGATGTAGAACCAGAGTGGAGAGCTGCCTACATGTGAATCCAGGCAAGAGTCAAGTGAATCTAGGCAAGAGTTGGGGGTGATCAACCCATGGATAAGGAGCAGAGGGGTTTGCAAGCCAGCCTCGACTCAAGATGAAAGAAGACTTTACTTGGGTACTCTGCATTGACTAATGAGATTGTGATTTATTGTGACCTAGAGGTGGATGGTGTTTGTACTTTCTACCACCCCTTAAGGATATTCATAGGTGTTCCCTTTAGAGATCTCCTTGGCAAAGATACTATGGTGGTTTAGGCATGTCCTTCTCCAGTTCATTTTACAGATGAGGAAGTGAAGCAAATAGGGTTAAGTGATTTGCCCAGGGTCACACAGGTAGTAAGGGTCTAAAAACAGATTTGAACTCATGAAGATAAATCTTAATTCCAATCCAGAGTTCTACCCCCTGTCACACCTCACTGCCCCAAAACAGCATGGGTAAGGGAAAGCAAATTCACAGCACTTGATCAGTTTGAGGCATCCTCAGGTAACCACAATGACCTAGCTTTCCAAAGATAATTAACGAGGTTAACACTTGTGGTTTTACATCTGCAGTCATTTGCCAGTGATAGCTGGCATTTGTATTGATCTTTAAGGTTTGCAAAACACTTTGCATACATTGTTTCATTTTACTTTTAAAACAACTCTCTGAGGTAGTTATTAGAGCTAGGTACCTGTGGAAATCACATAACTTAATCTAAGCTCGAGCTTCCTCCCCCAAGAAAATAAAGACAGTAAGAGTACCTACCTTACAGATTGTAAAGTTCTTAATAAATCTTCAAGTGAAATGCAAATTATCTTATATGTAAATTAAATCATCTCTACTTTACAAATAGGGAAGTAAAAAATGGTTAAGGCAGAGGTAGGAAACCTGCAGCCTTGAGGTCATACGTGGCCTTCTAGGTAACCCAAATGCAGCCTTTTGACTGATTCCAGGTTTTACAGAACAAATCCTTTTATTCAGGGCATTTATTCTGCAAAGTTTGGATTCAGGCATAGGGCCACGCTTATGGATCTAGAAGGCCATATGTGGCATTGAGGCTACAGGTTCCCCACCTCTGGGTTAAGGACTCAAAGCAAGATAAAGGTGAGATTTCTACACAGGGATCTACCAACATTAAATCCAACTTTCTTTTTTACTTCATCCCTTTGCTTCTTACGCTAATATTTCTAAGATCTATGACTTGGACAGTGTGGGAATGCCCTTCACTCACAGAAATCAGAGTACCCTACATGCTGTATAAGATAATTTTATATATTTTATGCTCCAAACCCTCCAAATCATTACTTGAGGACACTCTAATGAGGAACTTTCTTTATCCAACTAGGATGAGTTTCAAAGGTTAAGAACATACTCCACTGCTGCCCATATTCACAGGTGTCGTTGTAGGATCTATCCTTAGTAGGATCTATCAGAGCTTCTGCCACCTTATACAGGCCAGTGATACAGTTCAGCATTAGCATTTCATTGGCATGAGATTTTCCTGGAAAGGAGAACTTCCAATCATTAGCTTAAAATGATTTTCTTGCTACCCTCTCAATCCCTACCTCTCATTCATTCATTCAACATGTATTTAAAAAACCCTACTTATACAAAGCACCGTGTTTGGTCCCTGGAGATAAAGACAAAAATAAGATACTTCCTGTACTCAAAGAGACCCTAAAGTATGCCTGTGTATCTCCATAGTCCAAGAGATCCTCATCTCACCTCTACTTAGTCTACATTAAATAGGCTTCTAATTTTGTCATTATTTCTCCTGACACAATGAACCAATTTGCAATAGTCTACACTTTTCCAATTCGCTAGTTGACTTTGATGGTATGCTCTCAGAAGGACTTAAGGGAATTTAGTGAGACAACACAGATGGGGAAGAGGAAGACAAAGGAGAGAAACTTCTCTACATCATTGAGGTATAGCCTAAAGGTCTCTGGATACTTCATTCTTACTCTCTTTTCTTGCTCAGGAGTTGAGGTCTTAAGTTCAAAGTTAAGAGTAGCAACCTGGGAGACTTCTCAAGTTGCTTCTTATACAGAATTAATTCAATGACTCTGCTGAATTCTCCTGTGGGCACTTGGGGAGATTCAGAACCTTTTATGAGACTGAAAATGGTAACCAAGATTAAAGTTCACTATGTTTGAAATGTGGCAGAAGTGGGTGAGAGACTAATGGTGTCTAATACTGTTTCCAAAATTATTTCATCTGAGTTGCCTCTGGAAAGGAAGGTCAGGGAAGGGGTAAGTCAAAAGAATGGCAGCCTCTTAGCAAGATCTTCCTTTAGATTTCATTGCTAGAAGAAGGGGGTTACTGCAAAAGAACAAATTCCAATCACCTGATGTGCATATAATCCTTTTGTTCTGTCATGAGAAGGCTGTGAATTTGATGGACTGTTTGCAAGAGCCATTGAGGCTCACTCGTGATGTCTTTACAGAGCAGTCCCCAGGGAGGAGGTTTGTGTAATACTGCTAGATTCCCATCTGGCAAAATTGACCACTCTTCTTCCCTCGGTGCAGGTTAGGGAAAAAACAATGGAGCTAAATTCATCAAAACAAATTCATATTTATTTTAAGAAAAAGGAAATGTTCCATTCCAAATTTCCTTTACATGGTTTTGAAATCCAGCCAGTCTTCTGTATCACACAACTTTACTCATTCATTTCTATGCAGCATAGCACAAGAGAAAGAACCAGCAGCCTTGAGTGATATTGATAAGTCACATAATCTCTCCTGGGCCTCAGTTTTTACCTCTGCAAAATGAAGGAGTTACGCTAGATGATCCTGATCTAAACTCATATAATTCTATATACCACCCTTGGCTCATATTTTTCAACATGTCTGAATCCGTCTATTCTCACCCTCCCCCAGCCAATCATAATCCTGGTCTATGAAATTCTAACCATCCTTCCAAATTCAGTACAAACATCAATTATCCAAGACACCTCCTGTGATCTTTTTCCCTCTCTCTGACCTTGAATAGGTTTATGCTCTCATATAACAACTACGGGTGTGTGTGTGTGTGTGTGTGTGTGTGTGTGTGTGTGTGTGTATGCAGAGAGAGAGAGAGAGAGAGAGAGAGAGAGAGAGAGAGCATGCATGCCTGTGTCTGTGTATACACACATACAAATTATTGGGGACAACTAGGTTACAAAGTGGATAGAACTTGGGGCCCAAAATCAAAAAGACTCATCTTCTTGAGTTCAAATCTGGCCCCAAACACTTACATGTTGTGTAATCTTGGGCAAGTCATTTAACTCTGCCCCCATTTTTCTTCTCTAAAATGAGCCAGAGAAGGAAATGGCAAATTACTGCAATTTCTTTGCCAAAAAAAAAAAAAAAGGAACCAGAAATAGTTGTACATGACTGAAGCAAATGAACATCTGTCTGTTTATCTATCTATCTATCTGTCTATCTATCTATCTATCTATCTATCTATCTATCTATCTGTAATTTGATTTATTCTTTACCATCTTTTGCATGTAGTAAATTGCAAAGGGAGTTTAGAAATGTGGGTCTTTATGGTAAAAGAGATAGGCAAGAGTCACAACTCTGCTAGTAGCTCCATGATCTTCAGCAAATGATTCAACCACTCTGAGTCTCAATTTCCTCATCTCTAAATGGAAATAGCATTGTAAATGTAAATTTAAAGAAATATAAATGTAAATACATTTATGCAAGATTCATGTCTTACATATGTTCCTTCCCTATTTTCCACCTGGCTTCACTTCTTTGAATCAGACTCCATCTTGCCCCTAGGAACCTCATTATTAAGAAACATCATCCTGGGACACTGAATCAGCCTTGATGTTCACTCCACATCAGTATTCTTAATACCCTCCTCCCCTCTGACTGGAGGGCAGAGCAAAGAGTTCCTCTCAAGGCTTTTATTTAAAGAGGACTTCAAGGCCAGCCACATCTTTATTCTGTGCCCAGTTGTCATCCTTTGAACTGATTTCATAATGCCTCCATACAAAGTACCTTCTCTACCTCCCCCCTTTTCAACTTCTTTTTGTGTGCTGTCTTGTTCCATTAGAATGTAATTAACTTGAGGCTGGTAACAATCTTTCTTTTTAATTTTCCTTTCATATTTTATTTCATATTTCTTTCATATTCTCTAGTACTTAGCAAATGCCTGGCACAAAGCTGAAGAAAGATACGTATTTATTGACTCATTGACTAGTTCTTTAATGATTTTCTGTTGATGTATTGATGATTATCTCTAACTAAATATGATGATAGCAAACAAAATAGACAATGATGATAGGATTCAAAAAGATCATGACAAGTTAGAACACTGGAATGAATTGATTAGGATTTAATTTATTAAAAATAAATGTAAAGTCTTACTCTTGGGTTTAAAAAATCAATTTACCAGTTATAAGACAGAAGAGTTATGACTGAATAGTACTTTATCTAAACTGATCTGGTAACTTTAGCAGATAGAAACTCAAAATGCATCAACCATGTAAAATGGTAGACAAGAGAGCCATTGCAAACTAGGACTACAATAATAAATATCTCATTTGAAAATAAAGAGGAGACAGCATTGCTCCCCTACATTAGAGTACTGCTCTTCATGAAGCATTAAGTTCCACTTTGGGGAACCACATTTTATAAAAAACATTGTTAAGTCGAAGAGTATCCTGAAAAGTGTAATGAACATGATGAAGGGCTTAAAGTTCATGCCATGTAAGGTCTGTTTAAATAAAGCAAAGCTATTTAGTCTGGGGAAAAGAGAGAGGATGGGACACATAGTGTCTGCCTTCAAATATTTGAAAGTTATAATATAGATGAGGGGATAGAATTCTTTGGTTTAACTCCAAAGGAGAAAAAAAAACTAGGAGTAATGGTTAAAGGAGTAGAGAGAGACACAGAGACAGAGAGTGACAAAGAGAGGGAGAGACATACAGATAGATAGACAGACAGACAGACATAGACACAGACACAGAGAGACAGAAAGAGTGGACCATGCTGGTTTCAGGACTCTTTGACCACAAGAGCAAAGGACACTGCTGTGAATGATTGAAAAATTTCATCAAATCAGAAAGAAATAGAGAAAGAGCAAGGGAAGCTTAATCACAGAAGACTGAGATCTTTAGGTACTGCCAACTACTACACACCTAGTCATGTAATACACAGTTGAAGCTTGCTTCCTAAGCACTGCTATGCCAATCACCTTCTACAAAACCTAGATATGAAAGAACAAGTTACTTTGGAGCTCCATATATGGGATGTATTTGTGTGTGTGTGTGTGTATGTCTGTGTATGTGCATATATAGGTATATATGCATGTATATATACACACCTATACATATACAAATACACATATACATAAGGCATATATGTATTGCATGTATATGTGTATATACACATGTTGCATATGTGTATATGTATATATTCATTCAACTAATTTGTTTCATTCATTTTTAAATAATTTATTTAAATTTCATATATACACATGTGTATAGATTACACATACATATATGTGTGTATGCATATGTGTGTATATACAACAGAAAATAATACTGTTTAATAAAATGGCAATTGTTAAGTCAGATAAGTATGTCAAAATGTGAATGAATTGACATACAACAAATGAAACATCTTTTTACATCTTAAAACAAAGGACTGTGAAATATGATGCATCCACCTTTTACTGAAATTACTTTTTTAACTTCAATTGGCATTGTGACTAATCCTGTTTCATTGTAGACTTGAATGATCCTTGAAATATGACTTCCCTATAGCAACAACTTCTTCATTATTTCCATGAATCCTTTAAAGGTTCTCTTTGATAGCTACAACTTTTGCATGTTTTCTTGCTGTCACATTCATTCTTAAAAACCATGCGGTTAAAAAACACAACAAAAGAGAGTAACAAAACATGGCTGTATGGCACAAAAACCAGTCTCCACCTGAGAGAATGAATTTAAACTCTTGAAACTAGCTCAATCAGCTTTCATCTTGATGAAAGCAGGTGTTTTAGTCAGCCTAGAGTTAGTAGAAGCACACATGCATGACCATTGCCCTCACAAAGTGAAACCCTATCAAAATTATTGCTTGTCCCAAGTAATCCACACACCATTGTACTTTTATGACCTTGTGGAAATTGCCTAATATATTTGATCCTTAATTCCCTCATTTGTATAATGGAGACAATAAATCCTAACCTTGTCTACCTCATAAGGTTGTTGTGATGATCAAATGGTATAATGATAGTGAAAATGTACATAAACTCTAAATCACTATACAACTATATTTATGCATGTTGTTGTTATTATTATTATCAATTCTTCCCCACTGATGCTATATGACCAGGAATATATGGAAGCATGATCTCATTAGAATCACAACTGTAGGTGATCCAAAGGGCAGTGGAGGATTGTGTGTTGTACAGAAATAGTCTGGGGTATGTCACAAATGAAAACTTACATTATGAAATCGTATTAATGACATTTTCAAGGACACATTGGATTTTAAAAGTTGGGCAAAGCATGTAGTGAGGGAAAACAAATGAACAGCCCAAGTTTTACACTGATTATACATATATATATATATGCATAGATATTTTATTAAGGAATCTAAAATGTTTATTGATAGCTTTTTTTTTTTGCATCATCATAATTTCTCCCACTATTATCTATCACCCTCTCCCTTCCAGGGGAGCATCTCATGTAACAAATTGAATTTTTATCAAGAAAACAAAAAAAAAAAGAAGAGGAAAAACCAGTATAACTAATCTATACATTGAAAAAGTCTCAAAATATGTACAACACAAGTGGCAAGTTGTAAACATACCACTTTTGCAAAGAGATGGGGGTAATTGTGTCTTCTTATATTTATTTTCTCAAGTCATACTTTTACTTTATAATGAAACATTCACTTTCTCTTTTGGTTATTAATGTTTTTATTTGCATCATTGTAGTCATTAAATATATTGTTTTCTTGGTTCTGTTTACTTCACTCTGAATCTGTGTGTGTATACATATTAGACATGAATACATTTATATATATATATAT
>JAQQSV010020565.1:0-10961 GCA_028646515.1 Pseudochirops corinnae
ACTAGCTTGAAGTATCTAGAAATGAAAGATATTGCAGTAAATATAAGTAGAAACCTAAAAGACTTAAACCAGAAATATGCAGCACTTCAGCCTTATCTGGATCAAATCACTTTAATTGAACAGCAAGTAGCAGCTCTTGAGCAGGCAGCTTACAAGTTGGATGCATATTCAAAGAAACTAGAAGCAAAGTACAAGAAGTTAGAAGGGTGATGAAAGAATTCTTTAGCACAGATTCTCACTACAAGAATGTTTTATAAGAAACATGTGCGATGGAACTTATCACTAGGCTTCAGTTCCTAAAAGGAAGCAGTGCTGCTGATCCAAGAAGATTCCCAGCCCCCACCCCTGGCTGGATGTGTAACTGGCCACCCTGGTGTTTTCCTCAACCTGTACCCCTGGAACCCCATCTTACGTGTGCTTCCTTGTGTGCCCTGGACCAAGGCTCAGAAATCAGGATCAACCCCATCTGGAGCAGGCGCAGATGAGGGGCTCTTGGCTCCTTGTCTCCTCCCTTGTCCCCCACCACCCTCGTTACCTATGCTTTAACTTAATAATAAATGCAAACATATGACCCTTAAAAAAAAAAAAAGAATGCTTGAAAGTCCTCCACCTCACTGAATGACCACATTTGTCCCTGGAACATTATACTCAATTTTTCTGGGTAGGTGATTCTTGGTTTTAATCCTAGCTCCTTTGATCTCTGGAATATCATATTCCAGGCCCTTCGATCCCTTAATGTAGAAGCTGCAAGATCCTGTGTTATCCTGATTGTGTTTCCACGATGTTCAAATTGTTTCTTCTTTGCACCTTGTAATATTTTCTCCTTGATCTGGGAACTCCGGAAGCTGGCTATTACATTCATAGGAGCTATCATTCTGGGATCTTTTTCAAAGGTGATCGATGAATTCTTTCAATTTCTATTTTGCCCTCTAGTTCTAAGTTATTGGGCCAATTTTCCTTGAGAATTTCTTGAAGGATGATTGCTAGGTCTTTTTTTTTTTTTATCATGTCTTTGAGGTAGTCCAGTAATTTTTAAATTGTCTCTCCTCGATCTATTTTCCATGTCAGTGGTTTTTTCGATGAGGTATCTCACATTGCCTTCTATTTTTTTTGTTTTTTTGGATCTGTTTAATAGTATCTTGATTTCTCATAAAGTAATTTACTTCCATTTGCTCCAATCTAATTGTGAAGGAATTATCATCTTCAGTGAGCTTTTGAGATTCTTTTTCCATCTGGCAAATTCAGCTTTTTAAGGCATTCATTTCCTCATTAGCTTTTTGGGCCTCTTTTGCTACTTAAGTTAGTCTATTTTTAAGGTGTTATTTTCTTCAGTGAGGTTGTTGACTCTCTTTGCATGATTTTCTTACAAAATTCTCATTTCTCTTCCCAATTTTTCATCCACTTGTCTTATTTGTTTTTCAAAATCCTTCTTAAGCTCCTCTAAGGCCTGTAACCTATTAGAATTAGAAACTGAGGGGAACAACAACAATTGGGGAATGATTGAACAAGTTGGGGTATGTAAATGGAATGGAATCCTGTTGTGCTATAAAAAATGAGCAGACAGACTCCAGAAAAAACACTTACAGGCTTATATGAAGTGAGGTTAATTGAAGTGAGCAGTCAGGAAAGCATTTTACACAGCAACGGCAGCATTGTTCAGTGACTGACTTTAATAGAATTAGCTCTTTTCAGCAACACAAGGATAGAAGACACCTCCGAAAGACTCATGATGGTAAATGTTATCCACATGCAGAAAAAGAACTATTGAGTCTGAATTGAGATTGAAATGTACGATTTGCTCTCTCTCTCTCTCTCTCTCTCTCTCTTTGTCTCTCTCTCTTGTTTATTTTGTTTCTCCTTTCTCATGGTTCCTCCCATTGGTTTTAACTCTTTTTGACAACATGACTAATGTGAAAATATCTTTAATATGAATGTATATGTAGAGCCTATATCAGATTGCACACCATCTTGGGGAGAGTAGAGGGGACAGTGGAGGAGAAAATTTAGAGCTCAAAATCTTATGGAAGTGAATGTTGAAAACTAAAAATAAATAAATAAATATTTTAGAAAAAGAAGCTATGAAGAGGCAGATTTCATAAAAACCTGGAAAGATGTGTACACTGATGCAAAATGAAATTAGCAGAACCAGGAGTACATTGTACATGGCCTCAGCAACATCATGTCATGATCAGCTATGAATGACTCAGTTCTTCTCAGCAACACAATGACCCAAGACAAGCACGAAAGACTCATGAAGGAAAATGCTATCCATATACATATAAAGAATTAGTGGAGAGGAGGCTAGGTGGCACAGTGAATAGAGCACCAGCCCTGAGGTTCAGAGGACCTGAATTCAAATCTGGCCTCAGGCACTTAACACTTACTAGCTGTGGGACCTGGGCAAGTCACTTAATCCCAATTGCCCAAGCTTCCCCCCTCCCAAAAATAAAAAAAGAAAAGAAAAGAAAAGCATTATTAGACTCAAAATGCAGACCAAAGCATCATTTTCTTTATTCTTCTCTCATGGTTTTATTTCCTTGTGATCTGTTTCTTCCACAACTATGATGAATATGGAAATGTTTTACATGATAGGATATTTATAAACGATATCAAACTGTCTACCATTTTCAGAAAAGGGGAGGGGAGGGAGGGAGGAAGAAAAATTTACAGCTCAAAATTTTATAAAAATGAATGCTAAAAAATTTCTTAATATGTAATTCTTAATATGTAATATGTAGTGTATTTCTTAGTATTTAATTTAAAAATTAGTTAAAAAAAAAGAATTTGAGCCCAGGACCTTACTCAAATTTTACTCTTCTAAGATGAGTCATAGGGACTTATTTCAGGGTCAGAGAGGTTAAATGACATTCCTAGGATGACAGCAGCCCTAAGTATGAGTCAAGATTTAGACTCACATTGATTGAAAACAAGGGCAACTACATGGCACAATGGATCGAGCTCTGGTCTGGAGAGAGGAGGATTTGAAATCAGATACTTACTAGCTGGGTGACTCCAGACAAGTCACTGAACTCTATTTACCTCAGTTTCTCAATCTACAAAACAAGGCGAAGTAGGAAATGGCACACCACTTTATCATCTTTGCCAAGAAAACCAGAAATGGGTTCAGAAAAACTGAAATGACTAAACATCAACAACAAAATGAATGACTCCAAAAAAAATACACATTATTCTGTTCTGCTTCTTCAAACAAAAAAAATGTAACTAATAATTTATGAAGTACTTTTCTTTTTCCCCCAAATACTACATACACCACAGAGAGATTTAAAATGTATCTGATATAATACCAAATTATCTAAGTGAAAATATTAAAAATCTAATCTGTTTTCCTGATGTTTTGTTTACATAAAAGCTCTTTTACTGTGCAAACACAATTAAGCTGACCTAGGATCTAGCAGCTTCTACATTAAGGGATCGAAAGGCCTTGAATATGATATTCCGGAGGTCAAGGGAGCTAGGATTAAAACCAAGAACCACCTACCCAAGCAAAATTGAGTATAATGTTACAGGGGAAAATATGGTCATTCAATGAGGTGGAAGACTTTCAAGCATTCTTGCTGAAAAAAATCGGAAGTGAAAAGAAAATTTGACACTCAAATACAAGAAGCATGAGAAGGTAAACAAGGAAAAGAAATCATAAGGAACTTACCAAAGTTGCACTATTTACATGCCAATATGGAAAAATGATAATTGTAACTTATGAAACTTTTCTCAGTGTGAGGACAGATGAAGGGAAAACAAATGTATATATATGTATACATACATATGTCTATATAGGAGGGTATATGTATGCATATGAATACATATCTGAGTATGTGTGTATATGTGTACATAGAGGGTACAGGATCAATTGAATAGGAAGGGACAATACTTTAAAAGGTCAAATTCTGAGGTGGGAGAGGAATAGAATGAGAGGAGACAGGCAGAGACAGAATGGAGTTAATCATCTCATATAGAAGAGGCAAGGGATAACTGTTATAATGGAGGGGAAGAACAGGAAGGTAAAAGGGAAAGGGTCAACCTTACTCTCATTGAATTTGGCTTATGGAAGGAATGAAATAAACTCTAAACTGGATATCTTGTCACACAGGAAAGTAGGGGAGATGGGGATGAGAGGTGGGATGATGGAGGGGAGGGAAGGGTCGGGGTAGAGTTGCTAAAAGCACACACTTCTGTAAAGGGACAGGGACATGGTAGAGAATAGTACAAGGGGGGCAGGATTGGAAGGAGGGACATATAATCAGTCTCTCACAATATGTCCATTGTGGAGATGTTTTGTGTAACTACACATGTACAGCCTATATTGAATTGCTTATCTTTCCAGTAGGGGTGGGTGATGAGGTAGGAAAGGAAAGGATCTAGAATTTAAAGTTCTATAATCAAATGTTAAATATATATGTATATTTATTATTATTATTATTATTATTATTATTAACTACATACATCTGGGTATTAAGATATACAGGCATTGGGGTAGGGAAATCCATTCTGCCCTACTGGAAAGTCAGAGGGGCAATGGGGGAGGACATAGGAGAGAGCAGATTGGGGGAAGGGTTATATAGTAGGATTGCTTTTTTGGAGTGGTGGGTGGGGGAAAGATGGGAAGAAAACTTCTAACTCAAAATCTCATGGAAATAAATGATGTAAACAAGAAAATAAATAAATGAATAAAAAAAATTCCAAAAAAAACCCCTCTTTAACAAAATCACCAAATACTGGAAATAATTATCAAACACTGGGGATAACTAAATATTTAGATGCTTTTCATTGCTTAGACTAAGGAAAAGGAAGACTGACTGCTTTTTTTTTTCCTACATCTGTTGAGCATATTTGGCATAATGTAGACAGAGCCTCACCCTCTGGATATCTGCTGGTGTAATACTCTGAATATGTTCAACTGTGCTATTTATCGATGAATTTATTTAATAGACTAATGAGGAAATCTCTAAAAAAAAATGGTACTTCTGATATTTCAAAGATAACTGTAAATTGCAGAGGAAGTAGAGCTTAGAATAAGTTTCTCAGTGCTTCTTCTGTTTGGTGAAAAACAAACAGCCTACTGATTTTTCTTGGTATGCTAGTCTTACATGAATTACTTAAAATGACTGAGATGATAAACTGGGTTGGTCATATCTCATCGTTTTGTATAATAACTTTACTCTGAGACTATAATTTATGAGTCAATTTAGAAACAACGGTTGTCTAAATAGTTCTAAGAATCTTTAAAAAGCAAATTCTAAAATGACTGAGAAAGGTACCATGTGTTCACATTTTCATCTCCCAACCTTTCCATTTAACTTGATGAATGTCTCACTGCTATATTCAGAAACTGGTAAATGAGAAAATCTAAATCCATGGTCTCCAAATAGCTTGATTAATCAGGTAATACATGATGTGGCTTGAGCCTCACTCTAGTAGATGCTAACAGGTTGGAAAATGTGTACTCAGAGTGGTACTTTTTCCCTCTCCAAGGTAGCTGCTACTTCTAGTTCCCTTCCTCTCCCACCAGTTAATTTGTCTCTACTGACTCCAGTGGTCGCCACATTTTTTCCTTAAGCACTAATGTCAGGAAGTCACCTCATAAATAGAAATTTAGGGGCCTATGTTTCCTACCTATTTTCCAAAGATCTTTCTTTTCTCCCTCTCTCTCTCTCTCTCTCTCTCTCTCTCTCTGTCTTCCTTCCTTTCTTCCTTCCCTCTCTCTTTCCTTCCTTCCTTCTTTCCTTCCATCCTTTTCCCTCTTTCTGCCCTTCTTTCCACTTCTCTCTTTCTTTTCCCCTTAATTACATTTTTTAAAAATACAAAGTTCTAGTTAATTAGCAGGTGTATCAGAGGGGATAGAAAGAGTGTCTGAGAGTAAGGATAATCTGGACAATTCCAACCTCTGGTAGAAACTGACTGTGTGACCCAGGTCAAATAATGCAAGATCTCAGTGCCCCAGACAAGTCACTAAGACTATAAGTCACAAAGCAGGCATTTATTACCACTGGGACAGGAAATTCTTCACCTCACCAGTGATTCCAGACATGAATTGATTAAATGAAAAAGAAATTAACACATAGGTCGTCCCATTCTTTCAATAGAATTTAGACTTCTTTTCATTGAACATAATTTAATTTTTGTCTTTGTATTTTAGTATCCTAGCATAGTGCATGCATAATTTGCTCAGCACCTAATAAAGGTTGTGTTTTGATTAATTTATTTTAAAAAACAACTTATTCTTTTTACCTTTCCTCTAGATGAAAATGACACTAGGACTGCCACTCTTTTTGGAGATAATTATATTTATATGAAGTTTTAAAAATATCTGTCAAAATATCCATTTTGCATTATTTTTTTACATATTCAGCACCTTAGGCAATTCTCTACCTTAGTATCAGGGAATAGGTACAAAAATGAATCTTTGACATTACCTAAAGGGTCTTAGCTTTGTGCCCATTGATGTCACATTCTTAGAGGGGAAGTTAAGGGAGTTACAGGAAGAAAGAGACAGCAAAACTATAGTAGTGGGGGACCTCAACCTTCCCCTCTCTGAACTTGATAAATCTAACCTCAAAATAAATGAAAAAGAGGGTAAGAAGGTAAACAGAATTTTAGAAAAGATAGATATAGAGCAAACCTCTGGAGAAAACTGAATGGTTATAGAAAGGAATACATCTTTTTCTCAGCAGTACATGGCACATACACAAAAACTGACCATGTACTGGGGCATTAAAAAACTCACAATTCAGTGCAGAGAGGCAGAAATATTAAATGCAACCTTTTCAGATCATGATGAAATAAAAATTATATGTAATAAAGAGCCATGGAAAGATAGACTAAAAATTAATTGGAAACTAAATAACCTAATCCTAAATAATTAGTGGACTAAACAACAAATCATAAAGATAATCAATAACTTCATTCAAAAGAATGACAATAATGAGACAACATGCCAAAACTTATGGGATGCAGTGAAAGTGGTACTTAGGGGAAGTTTTATATCTCTCAGGTTTACTTATTTCATTAAGCCTTCTTACCATCCCAACTTCATAAGATCTTCCACATAGATCAGGGAGGGACCTCAGAGGTCCTCTAGTCCACACCTCTCCCCCTCCTTTCACCGATGAAGAGATGGAGGCTCACAAAGCCAAAGGTCATCTAGATAATAAATGTTGAACCAGTAATTGGACCCAGGTCCTCTTAGTCAAAATCCGCTGTCCTGTTCTACCTCCCATTTCTTCAAACATTTAGCCAAACTTATTGGCCAGAAGAGTCCTGTGGATATACTCCTTTGAACATAGTTTGGTTGATGGTTTAATCATGGTATGATAAACTTCAAGGGCTTTTTCTTCACCCTGGAATATCATGTTAGACCATTGTTGGAGAGAGTCAGCATGTAGATGGGGGTGCTGATGTGTCTTCATAATAATCATACTATCACCCAATGTCCCCTCACTATCATATTGGTTAAATATTTGGTATGGGCCTGTGATTTCTTGACATCCCCAGACTGTTCTTCCTATTCTTAATGTTGCATAGCCTTCTGAATATAGCCAAATATTCAAAAATAAATAAAGAGGATGTCAATGAATTGGGCATGCATCTGAAAAAGCTAGAGAAAGAACAAATTGAAAATCCCGAATTAAATGCCAAATTAGAAATACTGAAAACCAAAGGAAAAATTAATAATATTTAAATTAAGAAAACTATTGGACTAATAAACAATGCTAGGAATTGGTTTTACAAAAAAAAAATTGATAAACCTCTGGTAAACTCAATTTAAAAAAAAGACGAAAACCAAATTACCAGCATAAAAAATGGAAAAGTGAATTCACCTCTAATGAAAAGGAAATTAAAACAATAATTAGGAATAATTTTGCCCATCTGTATGTTCATAAATTTGACAAGCTTAGGTAAATGGATGAATATGTAAAAATATAAATTCCCCAGATTAAGAGAAGAGGAATAAAACACTTAAATAACCACCTCTCAGGAAAAGAAAGTAAGTGATTTTTAAATGGAGACTGAAGCAATCTATATGCTATCTTCTTTTCCACGTTTGGTTTTGTTTCTTCTTTCCCATTGTTCATTCCATTGGTTACAACCGTTGTATACAACCAGACTAATGTCCAATGTGAAAATATTTGCAGATGCTATACTTGATTGCATGCTGCCATGGGTGGGGCAGGGGGAGAGGGTGTGGAGAAAATTTGAAACTCAAGGGATTGTGGAACTGAATCTTGTAAACTAAAAGTAAATAAACAGTGGAACTGAATCTTGTAAACTAAAAGTAAATAAACAAATCAATTTTAAAAAGAAACAAAATAAAAGAAATTGAAGAAGCTAGCAATGAACTCTGTAGGAAAAAAATCTCCAGGGTAAGATAGATTTATGAGTGAATTCTATCAAACATTTCAAGAAAAATTAATTCCAGTACTATACAGATTATTTGGGGGAAATTGCTGAAGAAGGAATCCTACAACATTCTTTTCGTGTTCCAAATAAGGTACTGATACCTAAACCTGGAAGAGGCAAAACAGAGAAAGAAAATTATAGACCAATTTCCCTAAAAACAAAATAAATGAAAATTTTAAATAAAACATTAGCAAAAGTTTTATAGAAACTTATCATGAGAATAATACACTTTGATGAGGTAGGATTTATATCCATCATGAAGGAGTGGTTGAATATTAGGAAAACTATCACCATACAGGATCATATCAACAATAAAATTCAGAGAAACCATATGATTCTCTCATTACATGAAGAAAGAGCTATTGACCAAATACAACATCCATTTCTATTGAAAACACTGGAGAGCATAGGAATAAATGGAGGCTTCCTTAAAATGATGAGAATAATCCACCTAAAACCAACAGCAAGCATTATATGTAATGGGGATAAGATTGGGGGTGAAACAAGGATGTCCATTATCACCACTGTTATTCAGTATGGTGCAAGAAAATGTCAGTTCAGAGGAGCTAAGATGGTGGAAAGGAAGCAGTAGCCTTTCCAAGCTGCTCCAAGAATTCTGTCACTAAAAGCTAAAAAGTGAATTTGAACAGATTTAAGAGTGACAGAACCCATTGGGAGACAGAGCATGGCAGATTCCCAGCCCAGAAAGTGCCTGCTCAGGTCTGGGCAAGGAGAACGCGGAGCACACAGAAGCAGCACCAGCACAGATCTGAGAACAGAGTAAGGCAGATGGAGAAGAAGCCCCAGCCAGCCAGCAGACTCACCCAACTGGAGGGGTTTGCAGCCATCTCACCACAGGACAGAGGATCATCGGAACCAGGTAGGAAAAAATTCAGGGCCCACAGCAGGGTTAGCACCTTTTCCTGGGGCTAACAGCGCACAGCCTGGATGCTTAAAATTATGTACCCAAACTTCCAGAAGTCAAGATGGAGGAATAAAATTTAGTTGCTCTGATCCCCCCTACCTGACCCAGAAAAGTCTGGAGTTAAATGCCCCACCCAGAGTAAAATCTTGAATTAGTGGAAACAGCCTCAGGCTTGGGTGTCACTGAGGAAAGGGGAAGGGAGACAGTACAGAATCTAAGCCCAGGAGGGTCAAGTCAGCAAGCCCCAACACCCAAAAGCTGAGGTGTGCTTTAGCACCACCTGGCCAATCAGCAAACTACAGCCCTGCCCTGTCCTTCTGCTGGCATTCTGCTACTGAGCCTGAGCTGGAGCCCACAGACATAGAGGTGGAAACTTGAAGAAACTAGACCACCCCACCCCCATAGGTTACTCTGTAAGCCTCAGGGTAACTCAGGAGAAACATTGAGAGTCCTGGCCTTGGCCTCTGTCTACACACTCAGAGGCTACAGTTCAGGAAGTGAACAACCAAACCCCTACCTCCCAGCCTGAAAAGATCAATACTTCTGCACCCCAGAAGCAGATATCCACTCTAAAAATCCAGGACATAGGTAACCACAATGGAGAAGAAGGAAACTGCAATGGCTAGGACCATCAAATCCTTTTATAGTGAGCAAGAACAACCAAACTCAGAAGGCAACATGGACTCTGTAAATACACTGGAGACCACATAAGGAAATGTAAGTCAGTCTCAAGCCCAAAAAGCATTCTTGGAGGACCTCAAGAGGGATTTTAAAAATGAAATTAGAGAGGTAGGAGATAAATTTACATATACAGTGACCAAACTGGAAAAAAAATTCACTGAAGAAAACAAATCTTTAAAAAGTAAAATTGGAGAATTAGGACAGGAAGTCCAAAATCTAACTGGAGAAAATATCTCCTTAAACATGAAAACTGAACATATGGAAAGGGAGCTCCAAAAACTAATTGAGAAAAATAATTCACTAAAAATTAGAATCAGTCAAATTGAAGCCAAGGACTCTATGATGCAACAAGAGTCTATTAAACAAAACATAAAGATTGAAAAATTAGAAGAAAGTGCAAAATATCTCACTGGAAAAACAATTGACCTGAAAAACAGATCCAGGAAAGATAACCTAAGAATTATCAGCCTACCAGAAAGCCATGATGAAAAAATCAGCCTGGATAGAAACCTCCAAGGGATTATCAAAGAAAACCGTCCTGAGGTCCTGGAATCAGAGGGTAAAATAGTTGGCAAAAGAATTCACCAGACTCCTCCTGAAAGAGATCCCAAATTGAAAACTCCAAGAAAAATAGTAGCCAAATTCCAGAGCTACAAGGTCAAGGAGAAAATACTGAATGCAGCCAAAAAGAAACAATTCAAATATTGTGGAAATACAGTCAGGATTACACAGGATTTAGCAGCTGCTACATTAAAAGATCAGAGGGATTGGAATGTGATATTTGGTAAAGCAAAAGAGCTAGGACTGCAACCAAGGATCAACTACACAGCAAGACTGAGCATATTCTTTCAGGCAAGGAGATGGTCATTTAATGAGATAAAGGACTTCCAGACATTCCTTATGAAAAAGCCCGAGCTCAATGGAAAATTTGATCTCCACT
>JAQQSV010020566.1:0-10961 GCA_028646515.1 Pseudochirops corinnae
CAATGTGAAAGTATTTGCAGATCCTATACATGATTGCACGCCACCATGTGGGGGGGGGAGGGAGGGGAGAAAATCTGAAACTCAAGTGATTGTGGAACCGAATCTTGTAAATTAAAAGTAAATGAGCAAATAAAAAAAAAAAAAAGAAAAAAAAAAGATCAGAGGGATTGGAATATGATATTTTGTAAGGCAAAAGAACTCAGACTACCACCAAGGATCCAGCAAAACTAAGCATAATTTTTCAGGAAAGGAGATGGTCATTCAATGAAAGAAGGGACTTATAGAAGTTTCTGATGAAAAAGCTAGAGCTCAGTGGAAAATTCTATCTCCAAATACAAGATACAAGAGAGACATCAAAAGGTAAACAGGGAAAACAACCACATACACACACACACACACACATAACTTGTTATTCTATAAGAGCAACCTATTCATATCCCTATATGAGAAGCTGTCAGTAGTGAGAATTGTATAATCATCATGACATACAAAAGAGTTATACATAGATAGAGGGTGTGGGTAAAAATTAACCAAAGTGATAATGAAAAAAATCCCTAATAAAGGGAGCAAAGAACTGTAATGGGAGAAGAGGAAAGGAGGAGGCAGAAAGGGTAAATTATGCCACACAAAGAGGCATAAAAACATGTTATAGTAGAAGGAAAAAAGGGAGATGAACATTTTGTGAGCTTTACTTTCATTGGTTTTGGTTCAAGGAGGGAATGACATAATCAGTTAAGTGTAGGTTTCTAACATGAAAAGACACAAAAACGTATTATAATAGAGGGAAAGAAGGGAGGGAGAAGAATACTGTATGAGATTTTCTCATCACTTTTGATTCAAGGAGGGAATAACATACCTTGTTAAGTATAAAAATCTATTGTGCTCTACAGGCACTAGGAGGGGAAAGGGGAAAGAAAAGGGGCGTTTGTTAGAAGGGAGGGAAGAAGTAGTAAGGGAAAGGGTAGAAAAAGGGAAGGGGGATGACAGGGAGGATATACTGAGGGAAATGGTGGTCAAAAGAAAAGCTCTTAAGGAGGTAAAGGGAGAAGAGAGAAATAAAAGCATAAACGGGAGGGAATAGGGTGGAGGGAAAGACACATAAAACAGAGGCAGATAGACGAATGGATTAAAAACCATAATCCTACAATTTGCTGTCTACAAGAAACACATTTGAAACAGGGGGATACACATAGGGTAAAAGTAAAAGATTGGAATAGAACATATGGTTCAGCTAAAGTAAAAAGAGCAGAGGTAGCAATCCTTATCTCAGATAAAGCAAAAGCAAAAATAGATCTAATTAAAAAAGATAAGGAAGGAAACTATATCTTGCTAAAAGGCATCATTGACAATGAAGCAATATCATTACTAAACATATATGCATCAAGCAGTATAGCATCCAGATTCCTAGAGGAGAAGTTAAGGGAGTTAGAGGAAGAAATATATACTAGTGGGAGTTTCAATTTCCCTGCCTCTGATCTTAATAAATCTAACCTCAAAATAAACAAGAAAGAAGTTAAGGAGGTGAATAGATTGTTAGAGAAGGCAGATATGATAGACCTCTGGAGACAATTGAATGGGGATAAGAAGGAATATACCTTCTTCTCAGTGGTACATGGCACATACACAAAAATAGACTGCGTACCAAGGCATAAAAACCTTACAATCCAGTGCAGAAAGGCAGAAATACTAAATGCATCCTTTTCAGATCATGATGCAATAAAAATTATATGTAGTAAAGGGCCATGGAAAGATAGGCTAAAAACTAATTGGAAACTAAATAATTTAATCCAAAGAATGAGTGGATCAAACAAGAAATCATAGAAACAATCAGTAATTTCATTCAAGAGAATGACTATAATGAGACAACATAATACCAGTTCTTAGGGGAAGTTTTGTATCTCTGAATGCATACATGAATAAAATAGAGAAAATAGAGATCAATAAATTGGGCATGCAACTGAAGAAGTTAGAAAAAGAACAAATTGAAAATCCCCAATTAAATACTAAATTAGAAATGAGAACCAAAGGAGAGTTTAATAAAATTGAAATTAAGAAAGCTATTGAACTAATAATAATAAATAAAACTAAAAGCTGCTTTTATGAAAAAAAAACAACAAAATTGATAGATCTTTAGTCCATTTGATAAAAAAAGAAGAAAACCAAATTACCAGTATCAGAAATGAAAAGGGTGAATTAGCCTCCAATGAAGAGGAGATTAAAGCAATAATTAGGAATTATTTTGCCCAATTGTTTGCCCATAAATTTGATAATCTTAGTGAAATGGATGAATATTTACAAAAAGATGGATTGCTCAGATTAACTGAAGAAGAAGTAGAATACTTAAATAACCCCATCTCAAGAAAAACAAATTGAACAAGCCATCAATGAACTCCCTAGGAAAAAATCTCCAGGGCCAGATGGTTTTACAAGTGAATTCTATCAAACATTTGAAGACCAATTGATTCCAATACTTCATAAAGTATTTGGGAAAATTGAAGAAGAAGGAGTCCTACCAAATTCTTTTTATGACACAAATATGGTACTGATACTTAAATCAGGAAGAGCCAAAACAGAGAAAGAAAATTATAGACCAATTTCCTTCATGAGTATAGATGCAAAAATATTAAATACAATATTAGCAAAAAGATGACACCAACTTATCATGAGAATAATACACTTTGATCAGGTAGGATTTATTCCAGTAATGCAAGGGTGGTTCAATATTAGGAAAACTATTAGTATAATTGATCATAGCAACAACAAAACTAGTAGAAACTACATGATTATCTCAATAGATGCAAAAAAGGCTTTTGACAGAATACAACACCCATTCCTATTAAAAACACTAGAAAGTATAGGAATAAATGGAGTCTTCCTTAAAATAATAAGTAGCATCTATCTAAAACCATCAGCAAGTATTATACATAATGGGGATAAGCTAGAAGCATTTCTGATAATATTGGGGGTGAAACAAGGATGTCCACTATCACCCCTCTTATTCAGTTTGGCACTAGAAATGTTAGCTGTAGCAATAAAAGAGGAAAAAGAAATTGAAGGAATTAGGTTAGGCAAAAAAGAGACTAAGCTATCACTCTTTGCAGATGACATGATGATATACTTAGAGAATACTAGAGAATCAAGTAAAAAAACTACTGGAGATAATAAGTAAATTTAGCATAGCTGCAGGATATAAAATAAATCCACAGAAATCCTTGGCATTCCTATACATTTCTAATGCAGTCCAACAGCAAGAAATACAGAAATTCCATTTAAAGTTACTGTAGACACTATACAATATTTGGGAATCTACCTATCAAAATAAACCCAGGAACTATATAAACACAATTATGAAACACTTTTCACACAAATAAAGTCAGATCTAAATAATTGGAAAAACATCAGTTGCTTGTGGCTGGGTTGAACTTATATACTAATAATGACAATTTTACCTAAATTAATTTACCTATTTAGTGCCATACCAATAATTCTACCAGAAAATTATTTTATGGAGCTAGAAAAAATAGTAACAAAATTCATTTGGAAGAACAAAAGGTCCAGAATATCAAGGGAACGAATGAAAAGAAATGCGAGGGAAGAGGGCTGTAACACCAATGCAATATTCACAATGCCCACGGTGGTTATGAATATTCTGGTATAGTTGTGAATCACAAAATGTAACAAGCTCTCCCCATGGAGAACAGATCCAAAGCCTTTATTCAAATACCAGAAAACTGAGTCCCCAAACCAGAAGGTCAGAGTTATTACAGTAACCATGAAGTTGCTACACATAATCAATTCAGCGAACACCCACATTCCAAGCCTTCAAAATATAGGCTCTCTTGGGCAAAGATCCTCCTCTCCTCACTCCCTCAAGCAAGGATTCTCCTCTCCTCAGTCACAGTAGCTGCTCAGCCTCCATGCTGCTTGCTCCCAGCAGTTCTCAGCAGAAGTTCTGGCTGGCTCTCAGAAGAAGTTCTGCCACCACAAGTTATGTTCTCTTCAGCTTGGGCCTCTCCTTATATAGAGTATTAGCTTCTCCCTGTCCCACTCCTTCCTGTTGCATCAGCAAAGCCATCTTACTGTGGGATTCACAAGTTCTGGGTCTTAATATTTCACATAATTATGAACCTGAAACTAAGTGCTAAACATATTTGCTTGCCAATACAAGGGGCATGGAAAATCTTCAAATCCCATTACCATTACAGTGGCCTAGCCATACCAGATTTTAAACTGTGTTATAAAGCAACAGTCATCAAAACTACTTGGTACTGGCTGAGGAATAAAGTGGTGCATCAGTGGAATAGATTACGTATATGAGACACAGCGGTCAATGACAATAGTAATCTACTGTTTGACAAACCCAAAGACCCCAGCTTCTGGGATAAGAATTCACTATTTGACAAAAACTGCTGGGAAAACTGGAAAATAGTATGGCAGAAACTGGGTAGACCAATATTTTACACTGTGTACCAAAATAAAATCTAAATGGGTGCATGATCTAGATATAAAGGCTGACACTGTAAGCAGTCTGGTAGAGCAAGGAATAGTTTACCTGTCAGATTCATGGAGAAGGGAGGAATTTATGACCAAAGAAGAGAAGAGAGCATTACAAAATACAAAATGGATAATTTTGGTTACATTAAATTGAAATGTTTTTGTACAAATAATGTTAATGTAATCAAAATTAGGAGGGAAGTGGAAAATTGGGAAAGAATTTTTACAACCAGTATCTCTGATAAAATCCTCATTTCTAAAATATACAGAGAATTGAGTCAAATTTATAAGAATGCAGGTCATTCCCCAATTGATGAATGGTCAAAGGAAATGAACGGGCAATTTTCAGAGGAAGAAATTAAAGATATCTATAAACATATGAAAAATGCTCTAAATCGCAATTGATTAGAGAAATGCAAATCAAAACAACTATGAGGTACCACACCTCACTGGTCAGATTGGCTAAGATGACAAAACAGGAAAATGAGAAATGCTGGAGAGGATGTGGAAAAATTGGAACACTAATGCATTATTGGTGGAGTTGTGAACTGTTCCATCCATTCTGGAGAGCAATTTGGAACTATGCCCAAAGGACTAGAAAAAAGTGCATACCCTTTGACCCAGCAATACCACTTCTAGGGCTGTATCCTAAAGAAATCATACAAGTGGGAGGAAGACCTGTTTGCACAAAAATATTTATAGCAGCTCTTTTTGTGGTGGCAAAGAATTGGAAATCAAGTGGCTGCCCATCAATTGGGGGATGGCTAAACAGGTTGTGGTATATGAATGTAATGGAATACTATTGTGCTATAAGAAATGAGGAGCAGACAGACTTCATAATAACATGGAGAGACATATAAACTGATGCTGATTGAGAAGAGGAGAACTAGGAGAAATTTATACACAGTTACAGACACCTCATATGTGTGATGACTAACTTTGATAGACTGGGCTCCTCTCAGCAATGCAAGGTTATAAGACTACTCCAAAAGACTCTTGATAGAAAGGATATCCACTTCCAGAGAAAAGAACTACAGAGTTTGAATGCAGATTGAAGTAAACTACTTGCTCTCTCTTTTGTGTTTAGTTTTGTTTTGTTCCTTCTTTCTTGTTGTTCACATCATTGCTTATAATTCTTCTTTACAACCTGACTAATGCTTAATGCAGTGTTATTTCTAGAGCCTGTGTTGGATTGCACACTGCCAGGAGTGGGGAGGGTGAGGAGAGAGAGGGGGAGAAAATTTGGAACTCAAGGAATTGTGGAACGGAATGTTTTAAACTGAAAGTAGATAAACAAATTTAATAAAATAAAATTAAAGAAAAAAAAGAAAATAGGAGGGGACATTTAGAATCAGGAGACAGTGCTGTGAAAATGTTTTAGGACAGGCATTTGAAAGCCCATGAACTTGGAACTTTTAATATTTTGATAAATTTTGCATTAATTTATTTCCTTTGCAATCATGTATATTTTATTTTGTGCATCAAAAAGCATGATTCTGAGAAGGGTTGCATTGATTTCACCATTGCATTGCATTGACTGCCAAAGGGGTCTATGTCACACAACAGTTATGAATTATTAACTGCATTAGTAGCTTGTCAGAGATGAATGGTACAGTTTTGTTGAGAGGCAATGGCTCCTCTCTAAAGAAGTCTGTTAGGACCACATAAGAGATGGAAGGGGCAGGCCATGAAAAGTTACCAGGAACCAAACTATTGTCTGTCAGCCTTCCAAGAAAAGTGGCTTTGTTGGACTAGGGTCCTGTAACTGAAGTACTCAACAGATAGAGGTTGGCATTCTATATAGGGTAGGAAGAGATATTTGGAACTAATGCATTTGGGAAAAGGCATGTGGGGTAATTCCTATTTCATGAATTCTAGGTGAGTTATTATTATCATGGTCATTTAACAGCCTATCAAATTATTTAATTAACTTATAAATAATCATGTGAAAGTGACTGAAAAATGATACTACAGAGGGATGTGAATTTGAATTCCAAATCTTTGTGATTTTGGGAAAATGGTTTTATTTCTCTGCACTTCATTTTCCTTATTTGTTTTAAAAAACAAAGATTGTGGGACAAAAATTTTCCTGAGCTCCCTTCCACCTGTAAGTAGAACAATCCCTTAAGACTGGCTTTTAAAATATGGGTCTGACTTTATTATTGTTCACATGAAAGGCAGCATAGTATAGTGAGTGGAAAGCCACCTTCCAAGTCAAGAATACCTGAATTCAAGTCCCAGCTCTGACACATACTGGCAGTTTGACTTTGGCAAGTTACCTAACCTCTTCAATTCCTAGGCAACTCTCTTGAGAGGGAAGGTCTTGATCTGCATTGGCAGAGGGAATTTTCTCACCTGGGTACTCCTAATACCAAAAAAAAGTCCATATACCCTGTGATTTAAATCATGTGTCTTGAAACATGAAGAAAATTAATTTGTGTGCTTTAGAGGGAAAATTGTTATCTCCAATATTAATGACATAAAATAGATTTTACTTAATATCTTTTAGGTTTTTTCTGTTAACAGTCATTTATATTCTCTTCCTTTCTCTATGTCATCCTATTGAAAAAAAGAAAAAGAAAACCCTTGTAACAAATATGCATACACAAGCAAAGCAAATTCCTATATTAACCATATTTAAAAATGTAAATGTATTGAATTCATCTCTTCTCTGTCAGGAGGTCATACTTCATTAGTGTAAAGTCCTGTTTGGTCACTTAATATTGTACATTTGCCTTCCACAAGACTAGAAGTGATCCGTGTACATTATTCACTATATTTGTACCCAGAAGAGTCCATGAGGTAAGAGAATTATCTCTTATCAATGAGGAAACAGAAAGATTAAGCCGCTGGTACAAGTTATATACACATTTAATAGCTATGTATCTAAAACCAAGGAACTGTTTACATTTAGTCTTCAAATCTCTTAAGCTAAAATTAGAATTCATGCCTTTTTGTTTGTTAGCCTGATCTTGAATTTAAACTCTCTTATAATTTAGTTTAACAACTGATTTGCTCTTCAATTTTACAGATGGAACCTTTTGTAACATTTTTTATGAAAGGTGGTTGTAAAACATTGAAATTTATATATCAGGAAGGAGAGGCACCAGGAGTGGGTACGTATATTTTTAAAGTTTATTATGATTTCATAAGTAATAAGTCAAACCATAAGCAAACTATATTGCTAAGATAGAATCATCATTTTCTCTAGTGAGATGCCAAGTTCCTGAAGGAATTTTTATAAAACTTTTATTTGAGAAAAGTATTATTGTAGTCAAAAGAACTGATTTTCAATACCTTCTTCATTATTGTTTGCTTGCAAGCAGTGCTCAAAATTATAGTCATTGCTCTCATGGTTTTAGAAAGGAATAATTGAATTATAGAGTTTAGGATAAAGGTTTTGGGCAAAATTACTGAAGTAGGTGTTCCACGAATTATATTACCCAAGCATTCTTTAGAACAGAACTCCTGTGATGTCCAGTCCCATCACTATTCTGGCTGTAAACTCCAGCTGCAGTCTTCAGCTCTTCTTCCTATGTTTGTGATTCCTACAAAAATCAATAATCCTTAATATCATAACATGATCATAAGACCCATCTCAGTCTCTATAGACTCCAAATAATCCCTGAATTCTTTGAACTTTTCCTTCCAAATGGTAAGTTCATACTTACCATTTGATAATATACTGTTTTCAGACCGTATCATGTCATATCTGTCTTCAAATTGTGCAAACCAATAGCGTCTCTTTTCTATAATACGTGTTGCACAATGATGTGAAATAAGTCTTGCTAAAATGCTTACTTCATTTTATCACCACTGTGTTTTGAGAAAGATGAGAAAAATCTGTAACAATTTTATTCATCGTAATCATTGCATCCCAAGACTGTTGGTTTCTTGTCACTGAGACCAGTTCTACTGAGGACCAACTTTATCCATCAGGAGAGAAAGAAGTAAACATTGTCAGAATTCTCCATTACAACCTAGCAGGGAGCTGGAGAGCTTACTGAGGAAAGTAAAAAAAAAATTAACCATCCTATGGTTATCAAATTCCCTTCTCTTTATGAATAAAAGAGTTCAAGAGTCGAGTTGCAGGCTGAATAGACAAAAAGTCTTTTTCTTTGCTGCCCATTTATCACTTACTCATCCCCATCTACTTTAGCTCCACGCTTCTGAAGTCTCTCTTCTATTCTGAAGTCTCTATTCTAGCCTTTTGGAACCTCATTTTCTTGTTGAATAAGTTTTCCTTTGTATTAAAGCCTCTGATTCTCACACTCCTTCCATCTTCTTAGATACACTGAAAGCTGACTTCCTCCAAAAGACATTTCATCTCTGGCCATCCTCTCGAGTACTGAGTATATCCTCTCTCCTGTTACTTCATTTCCACTGTATCAGGAGGAGGAATAAGTATACTCTTTGCTCTTCTCCCCTCTGCCACCATCACTCAGCATTTTCTCCTTTGAGGCAGCTAGGTGGCATATTAAATTCAGTAGTAGACTTGGAATCAATAAGACTTGAGTTCAAGTCCTGACACTTACTAGCTGTGTGACCATAAGCAAATCACAACCTCTCAAGTTTCAGTTTTCTCATCTGTAAAATGGGGATAATATTAATACCCACCTCACAAATTTGTTATGCAGCTCCAATAAATATGTGTAAAATGTTTCACAAACTTTAAAGTACTTTATAGTTACTGTTGTCTACTGGCCTCTGGTAATTCTTTCTCAAGGAGTTCAAAATTGGCTTATAGGCTTCTCTACCTCAACCCCTGTACACTCATACTTGAGAACTTCAGTATATATGTTAATATACCCTCAAATACTCTATCCTCCTAGTTCATCATTCCTCTCACTCTTCAACTCTTTACTTTCATTTCTTTTTTTTTAAATCTTTATCAGTATTTTAAAAAAATAAATTATTTATATTTAGTTTTCAGCAATCACTTCCATAAGTTTTAAATTTTCTCCCCCTACCTCCTCCCTACCTCCCCAAGGTGGTTTTCAGTCTGATATGAGCTCTACACATACATTTCTGATAAACACATTTTCACATTAGTCATGTTGCTTAGAAGAATTATAACAAACAGGAAAAACCGAAAAAAAAGCACAATGAAACAAAACAAAAAAGAAAATTGTCTGCTTTGTCCTGTATTCCAACTCCATAGTTCTTCCTCTGGATGTGATTGGCATTTTGCATCATGTGTTTCTTTGGAATTGCTTTAAGTCTTGCATTGCTGTGAAGGGCTGAATCTATCAAAATCAGTCTTCACACACTGTGACTGTTACTGTGTGCTCCTGGTTCTGCTCCCCTCACTCAGCATCAGTTCATATAAGTCTTTCCAGGTTTCTCTGAAGCCCCCCTGTTCATCATTTCCTATAGCACAATAGTATTCCATTACATTCATATACCACAACTTGTTTAGCCATTTCCCACTTGATGGGCATCTCCTCGATTTCCAGTTCTTGGCCACCACAAGGAGAGCTACTAGAAGTATTTTTGTACATGGCAGTCCTGTTTCCATATTTATGATCTCTTTGGGATATAGCCCTAGAAGCAGTATTGCTGGGTCAAAGGATATGTACAGCTTTATAGCCCTTTGGGCTTAGTTCCAAATTGCTCTCCAGGATGGTGATCTACGGCTCACAGACCCACCAACAATGAATTAGTGTTCCAACATTCCCATATCCTCTCCAACATTTATCATTTTTCTTTTTTCCATGTTAACCAATACTATAGGTTCATTTCAAGTCAACCAACCTTGGTCTATGACCTCTAGTCACTTTCTTCTTTTTGCTTTTCCAAGTCATTATCCCTTCTTTGCCTTCATTTTTTTCCCTATGCAAACTTAATCCTCTAGTTAATAAGCATTTCAACTACACTGTCCCTTGACTCCTTGTCCCATTGATCCTATATTTTTCCAGACCACAACCATAACTTACCATCGCCATCTACTTTATCCATTCTTACTCATATATTGAAGGATACTGCCAGAGAGGTCACACAACTGTGCCAACTGGATCCAATAAATTTTATTGAATCTCAACTGGGATTTCACTGTTTCATGGCAATCTTTTTATTCTTCCCTAATTGACTTCCTATCACACTGTCCAGGGGTTTCTTCTGGACATTCACTTCTCTCCTCAAGTAACTATATACCACCAACTCTTTCTCAGAAGAGGGCTACTGAGAACATAGATTCCATTCATTATGTAGTCTATCTTCCCAACAATTCTACTTCTCAAACCCCTTGGCATCATTCTTCATTCTTTCCTTCTCTGTTTCAGCCTTTGAGAAAGAAACAAACCTTTTTCCTTGTTAAAGACTAGCTTCTCGGGGGCGGAGCCAAGATGGCAGCGTAGCAGCAGCAACACATCGCAGCTCTCACATAGCCACCCCAAAATACCCATAAAATAGGACTCTAAACCAAACCTACAACTCCAAAACGCACACAAGGTTACTTCCCACTAAAG
>JAQQSV010020567.1:0-10961 GCA_028646515.1 Pseudochirops corinnae
ATTAGAAATAATCAACAGAAAGAAAACAAAAGAATTAAGAGTAGTAAGAAAAACCTCTCAGAAGGTGGGGTTTCATCTTAGACTTGAAGGAAGCCAAGAGATGAAGATGAAGAAAGAGAATGCCAAACAGGGAGAACAGCCATTGAAAATGTATGGACTTGGAAGATGAGGAGTGTCCTGTGAGGAACCTCAAAGAGGTTAGTGTCACTGTATAGTAGAGTATATGGAGGAAAGTAAAATGCAGGCAGATCGGAGATTTAGGAAGGGGTCAAGTGATGGAGGACTTTAGAAGCCAAACAGAAGGTTTTATATTTGATCCTAGAAATAATTGAGAGCCATTGAAGGTTATTGAATAGGACAAGTAATAAAGTTAGACCTGTGCTTTAGCTCAACATTTTGATTACTGAATGAAGGATGGACTGGAATAGGGAGAGACTTGTAGCAGGGAGACCAGCTGGCAGATTATTTCAGTAGTCTGTTTTTTGGATGATTTTTGTCCTGCACCACTGATGGTGGTGTCAGAGAAGAGAAAGTAGGAGGTGGGAGAGTAAGTGAGAAATGTTACAAAGGTAAAATCAACAGACCTTGGCAACACTTGGATACGTATGGTGAAAAAGAGTGAGGAGTTGAGGATAACACCAAAAGTGTGAACCAGGTGACTAGGCTTCCTTAATAGGGAAGTTTGGAAAAGGGGGAGATTTGGGGTAGGGAGAAAGATAATGAGTTCAGTTTTAGGTATGTTGAATTTAAGATGTCTATGGAAAATCCAGTTCAAGATGTCTTAATAGGTAGTTGGATATGTGAGACTGGAGGTCAGGAGAGAGGTTAGGACTGGATAAATAGATCTGAGAATTATCTGCATAAAGAAGATGATTTAGTGCATGAGAGAGGAAGAGTATCACTAAGCAAAATGAGAGGAGACAAGGTCCCATAGCAGAGCCTTGCCATATACCTGCTGTTAACAAACACATTATCAAGATGACTCAATTCAAGATGAAAGGCAATTGAGAAGGAGCAGTCAGACAGCTGCTCAAGGAGGAGAAGAACCAGGTAAGGACAATGTCATTAAAACTTAGCTGAAAGAGAGTATCAAAAAGAGAGTGATGGTGTCAGAGACTGCAGAGAGGTCAAGAAAGATAAGGATTGAAAAAAGGCCTTTTTATTTGGCTATTAAGAGATCATTGTTAACTTTAGATCATTATGCCACTCTACTGGACCTTGCTTAAAATGTTTTATGTACAGTATTCAGACAGGTAAAATTTTTCTTAATAGTTTTTGAGTCCTTAACTTTCCTGTCCTAATTGAAAATAAAAATTTTCAGAATCTAACTTAGTTTGTCTCCTTGCAGCTATTTACAAAAAACAATGAGCTACATCACCCTGTACTTTTATTTAGCTGATTTTATCACTATATGACCATGACTATAACAATGTAAATGAAAAAATACTAAAAAGCACACATTCTGATACATTTTAGTGAAAAATCTCAACCCTTAAGAACGGGGTGAAACACACCTCCCTCCTTTTAGAGTGTGAAATGTGTTCTTTTTCAAAAGTAGTCTCCATTGGTTGGTTTTACTTGACTGTTGTTTCCAAAAGAGTTCATTCCATTTGTGAGGTGGGATATAACAGGAAATGAGATAGGATGAGTAAAGATAGCATTGATAAATTCCTTGACAAGAAGAACCAGACAGAGAATCTGCCAAAGGGGAGAGTATATCACAAGAGAGAAAGAATTGGAGCTATTCCTTACAGAAATTTGCAGACTCTTAAGCTATAATTAAGGTGAACCTTAGCTTATTTTCCAGAGGTAGGAAGGGAGATGCTCACCTTTGGTGTAGCCTTCAACCCTAAACTCTTATATTAAACTCAGTTTCTTTTGCTCTTTTCTAAAGCTTTTCATTAAAAGACTATGCTCCTGGGAAGAGAAAAAGCTTCATGAAGAGAAAATTATGCAAGACCAATTTAATTTCTTTCTGTGATTTTGGTAGGCCACAAAGATAGAGATAGTGATAGCTGTAATCTGTCCTGATTTCAGTCCCTTGGCCAACAGATTTTTGAGCACGCGCTATTCATCAACAGACATTTTTTAAACACTTATTGTGAGCAAAGCACCCTGCTGGATGCTGTACAAAAATGAAATAGTCCCTCTCCTTAAGATACTTATATGTTCAGGAAGACAATGGGTTATGTGCTACAGACAAATAATTTACAAACTGTTGTGTTATTAATAGTGTGGAATAGAAGGAGAAATTTACCATGCCTCCATCAGTAGAGTCTAGCCTTGGATTCTTCCTAGTGGTAGTCAACTCACCAGACATTTATTAAGCGTTTATTATGTGCCAGGAGTTGTACTAAGTGCTGAAAATACTGACACAAGCCAGGAAAAAGCAGACCTCGCTCTCAAGTACCTTACGTTCAGTGTGGGAAGACAACACATACAAAAAGAAGCTAAAGGGACCGGGAGGGGAGAAGGGGGAATTGAAGACAAAGTCTGAAGAAGGAAGAGATATGACTTAACTGCTTGGGCATCCTCCTTAAAAATAGGTTCTAGGAGGAACCATCCAAACAGAGGGAGAAGACAGCAGGGACAAAGGATACTTCAGTGTGTGAATGCCAGGGCCAGAATGAGCTTCCAGGATGAAGAGGTTTCTGGGACGTGGTAGAGAAAGTAGATAAGTTGAGCAGTGTGGTTTTAGAGGGTAGAGTAGGCCTGTGGAAAATAAAATGGGGGAGGTAATCCCAGGAAAACAGTAGGTTGAGGAGAGACAAGATAAGGAAAATCCCTGACTGTAGCAGCTAAAAGAGCCTGTGACCACCATACTCTAACTACTGGGGCAACTATTCTGACTTAAATGGACAAAAACGACTTGTGAGACATAGTCTTTGGTGTTAGTTCTATTTCTAGTAAGTTTTTATCTGTAATCTAGGCTTGCATGTATTGACCATGTTGCTATCAGGTAAGTGACCATTTCCCTGAGACTATACCTAAAATTTGTTGAGTTAGTCTCAAAGTGCTTTTTTTTTTTTAAAAAAAACCAAACCAAGCAAAAAAAGTTATTGACATCTTTTTGTTAATATCCCCTAAATATCCCCCTGCATGAAAACAGTCCCCCTTTCCTTCCACATTCTATTAAGGATTTGTGATATGTGGCGAGGAAGGGAGGGAGGTAGAGAGAGAGAGAGAGAGATTAATCTATGGAAGATACTTGTAGTTGGGGGGATCAGGAAAAGCTTCATATAGAAGGAAACATGTAAGTTGCGTTGAAAACACTTGTTGGTCATGCACATGCATCATAGAAAAACTATGAAGAACGCATACAAGACATGATCTTGAGAAAAGAACCTGAACAGGATATCCAACCAGAATCCTAGTCTTAGTTTTACCAGTAATTAGATATGTGAGCTTGAGCCAATTACTATGTACTCTGAACTTTTCCTTGTGTAAAATATCATTGAAGTAGATAATTTCCAAGGTTCCCTTCTCCCCCTTAAAGCTCCCAGATTCTAGTACTAGAGTGTATTAAAAGACAGGTGACACACAAAGGCAAAGAAGCATTCCTGCACTCTGCATTTGTCAGACCCTTATTACATTGTTTTGTTCAGATTTTTGTCATCAAACTTCTAAAAGAATGTGGAGAAATAGGAGAGAAGGCAAAAGAAAATTACAAATTATTTAAAAGAATGGCTTATAGAGCTTTGGGGGAAAAAATCACTTAAGGAAATTATAGTGATTTAACCAGGAGGAGCTACAGTTTTAGTTTATAGAGATGTATCTTACTAGGTGGTAAAACATGGAAATCAGTTTGCAAGGGCATTACAATTTTTTTTCCCATTATAAAAATTGATCTGCTAGAATTTGAACACTCCTACTATGTGCAAGGTAATTGATAGGTTTCTAAGGATACAAAGAAATTAATAAAAATCTGAGCTGATATATATTATACTATACATTATATATATATATATATTATATATTGTACTATACATTTGGGAAGATGAGGAAAAGCTTCAAGTTTGAGGGAGTTCTTCAACTGAACTTTAAAGGAAACAATGGCTGTAATTTAAACATGGAACATTTTACAGTTGCAGAAATGGGCAATAGAAAGTGACTGGGCCAGGGTCACACACCAGTAAGTCATAGAACAGGGATTCAAGCCCACAAGCTCTGACTTCAACCACTGTTATCTGCTGCTAGTACCCTACTCAGCCATAGTATTAGGGTAAAATCCCTTTACCAAAAGGATTTATCATGTAATTCCTCTAAATAGAGAAAATGTCCTTGAGATTCATTATGTGTTTTATAACATTGGGATTTGAGTTCAGTATTAGAAACCGTTCAGTTTGTCACTCATTCTGGCTCAAGCCAACTTTTACAAATATATTGCTTATTTCTCCCTTTCATGCATTCTCAGTCATTCATGCATTCATGCATTCCAGTCAACATTGACTCATTTATATCCCTCAACATACATGTTCCTTTTTCTACCTCTATGCATTTGCACTGACTCCCCCCATGCCTAGAAAGTGCTGGACCCTTACTTACTTCCTTACCACCTCTTAGAATTCTTAACTTCCTTCAAGGATACTCAGGTATCATTTTCCATGATGTCTTTGCTGATCCCCCTAGGGATCTTTCCTTCCTTCAGATTCCATTTATTAATTTAATACTGTATTTCTTGCACTTCCCCTTCCCTCATTCCTTCACCCAGTAGAATAAAATGTAAGTTCCTCAAGGGAATACTCTTTTTCATTTTGTCTTTGAATCCCCACTACCTTGAAATAACAAATACTTAATATATGTGCTTGTTGAAGGAATGAATAAATTTCCTAATCATTAGGCTGTCTGGTAATTGAATAATTTGTTTCATGAAGGAAATACGTAAGGTTTTAAGAGGTTCGATGACCACTTGACAGAAATGTTGTATATGGTTTTCATGTAAATTGTCACAGATTAGAATAGATGACCTTAATACAACTATCCTGGAAGGCATACCTGATCTTAAATTTTTATGATGATGAGAGGTTTAGTAATAGGGAAATAGAAGAAAAAGGAAAAGATTTTAGGAGCCGTTGCCAATTGAAGGTAAATAGATAATAATATGTCCTTGAAATTATTGTAACATGTTTGTTAGGTAACACAAAGTTTACCATAAAATGGTCTGCATATTAATGGATAAGAAATAAATGAATATGGTAAAGATTTTATATAGACCAGACAGAACTTTTTGAATTGTTGGTTGATTGTTGAAATGATTAAAAAAAAAATTAAAAAGGCAACTTTCTGAGGAAAGAAGGGTCCTATGAAGCTTTCTTTCCCTAGTAATCAGCCAGAGTGAGCCATAGATAGATTCTGTGTTCTAGATATTATTCTTGGATAATGAGACAATAACAATAAGACTTAAGACAGAAAAAACATATGTTTATCTGTTCTTTTGATTTCTTATCAGTCGCATAAATCACAAGATGTGCAATTTTCTGAAAACCATGCTGTAGTGAATATAAAAAAGGACAGGAAAAAGGGCCCATAAAATTTATTGTGAGGACAATAAAATTTTATTTAAAAAACCTTAAACAAGGTACAAATAGAGGAGAACTGTTAGTACTATTTGAGGAAGAAAACTGCTAGTACTATTTAAGAAGGAAAAAATATTTGGGTAGGGAATGAAGGAAAAGGGATATGGCAGTTGAACTTATTAAACCTTGAGTTATTGCTTAATTGGAACTGAAATTTCATCTGTTCCTTTACATTTTATTGACAAAAAAGCTGAGGTCTGTTCAAGAAGATAATGTATGTATTGGGGGTAGGGGCAAGGATAACATTAACAGCAGATGTATATATTTCATGACTGTTAGCTTTCCATTAGAGTTGCTGAAATGTAAAAAACCTTTATTGGATGGATGCATTTTTTTTTTCTTTTGGAAATACAGAAACGTTTTCCTCTTCAGTCACCAATTCTTTCTCTTGGCATCAAATTATGCAAAAGAGTCTGGACTATTCCTGCCTATGATCTTTTTGGCAATTAACTACATTTCATGAACCATTTTTCATTTTTATGTGTTAAATTTTTCCTTATCTCGTGCTCCGCAGCCCATTTTTCTGTATATTCCAAGTTACTGTCTTCCTCTCCTTCTTGCTCTCCTAAATAACCACAAACTTCTCCTACTCGAGCCTAAACATTATTATAGTACTTTATAACGTTCTGTACTGATTCCTGGTTCTTTTTATCCATATATAGTTAAACCCAGATCTGTGGAACAATAGAGACCTTTACCTTTAGGATAGTTTGGATTTATAAAGCATCTTAAGGTGAACATTTTCCTCGCAACAGCAAGTGTTATTATCCTAATTTTACATAAAATGAAACAGACGCTCCAAGAGCTAAAGTCACAACCATTGTCCTGCATCTGGTATCTGAGTACTTTAAACCAAGTAGTCTTGACTCCCAAGTTCCGTGTTTTTTCTAGGCTTGATCACAAACAATCTGTTGGATAGTATTGCACATCAGCTTATGGAAAATAATGGGTGTGGGGATATTTTGTTGAGTACAATTTAGTTTGATCATTGAATTCACTCATACATGCTGAGCAAAACAAAACAAAAGAGCAAGAAATAACAATATAAATATATTTAGAAGAAATAACAGATATAAATAGTGTACAGCATTCCAGTTAATAATATATACCAGTAATGAGAGTGACTCAGATGAGAGAACTAAACCTGGAATCCATCAGTAGTTCCCCTTGTACCTCTCATAGTGAGAAAATGTTGCCATTCTAAGATCTCTTCATCATGCTCTCAGTTCTTATTCATTTTGTTTGGGCTGATATAACTAATGAGGAGAACAACCTTAGTTGACCATTATAGCATTCCTAGTTAGTCGGAAGACTCTTGCTATGTTTTCTTTGACTTCCATGTATCCTTTCTTGCCTCTTGATGAAGGGTAATATGATCATTTTCTAAGCACAGATATGAAGCCATTCCAAGAGTGCTTTTCCCTGGTTATCAGTTTTCCAGCTAAGTTTCTTAACTGTTTTTGCTTTCTTCTAGTCAGGTCAACAAGATCATCTGTTAGAAACTGTGTTAAGGGCTGGGAATTTAAATATAAGCTAGAGTCCCTACCCTTAAAAAGTTTACTTTATAATGGGGAAAAAAAGGAGATAACACAAAAAGAAACTGAAAATCGGGGGTAAGAGGAGGTGAAAGTGCCTAAACCATACTTTCTGGTAGAAAAAGTCCCATGGAGATACATGCCATGTATTAGAAAACCACAGATTAACCTTATCTATATTGTAATTTTATTTATTTTGTCAAGTATTTCCCAGTTACATTTTAATCTGATTTTGGCCACATTAGTAGGGAGTGTTATAGGCATTTTGGACACCTCTCCATTATACCATGCTTATAAAACATGTGTCGTTCTTGCACATTGCAACACACACACACACACACACACAAACATGTCTCGTTCTTGCGCATTGCAACACACACACACACACCCCTTCTCAAATTCTGTGTCAGTGGAATAAACAGCTCTCTTTTGTCCTACCAGTCTGGAAAGGCCCTTTCTGTATTTTTGTTGTCCACTGTCCAATTTAACCAAATTTGTTTGGGGGTGGGAGGAGTGGTACTGAGAAGACATATAGCAATAGTGCCTGGTGTCTAAGGGACAGTTGGGGAGCCCAGTTTAATAGATTAGAAAGATTATAGGCACAGGAAGGGTAAGGATACTTTAAATGCAATTGAATAAATGATTATTAAGTGCCTCTTTTGTACAAGACATTATTAGATACTAGAAATAAAAGACAAAAGTCTAGCCTTTTTCCTCTTCTTTCATTTTTTTTTCTTCTTTTTTATACTGGGTCTCCTTATCTCACCTGGACTGGAAATGCAGAGGCCACTTAAACCCAGTCCTGATGCTGATTTACTTTTCCTGGATATGTTAGCTGCTGCTTAGGAAGCGTGGCCTCCCATGCTTAATCAGATCCACCAGCATCAGGCTTTCTTAGTATGGGAATACAGGTGTGGGCCACCAGACCCTGTAATATAACATATACACAGTTATGTATAATAGACGAGAGTGTGTGTGATGGAGAAAAAAGGCAGGTCCAGACAAAGTGCTGTAGGAAAATTTGAGGAGAGAAACAGTCTTTCAAGAATATGTGTGTACTCAGAAGGCAATGCAGGGAAATTCTTTGAGCAAATTTGAAGAAGTGGTTAAGTTGGGTTCACTAGAGCTGGAAATAATTATAGAAAGGTACATTAATTTGAGAACCTCCCTCCAAACAAAATTATGGTATGAAATACTTCTCACTTCAAAAGTTGGCACTTACCAACTTGTGAATGAGTTATGTTCTAAAATTTAATTTCTAAGTCTTGTGTTAAATCCGATATTAATTACATGTGGTAAGTTCCTAGTCCCTCTCCACCCCCCTTCAATACTTATGTAACTCAGACAGCAAACATTTACTAAGTGCTTACTAGGGCTAGGTATTGTACTAAGTGCTGAGGACACAAAGAAAAGCAAAAATGTTGTTCCTCAAGGATCATATATTCTTTTTAAGGAAATAGCATGTAAATAACTATGTACAGGCAAGATATATACAGAGTATATAGATGGGAATCTCAGAGGGAAGATTCCATGGGATTGGGGTGGTGAGGAGAGTATTCGAGAAAATTGTCCTGTGGAAGATGAGACTTAAGCTAGGTTTTGAAGGAAGCCAGGGAAGCTGAGGTGGCAGTGAGGGCAAAAAACATTATAGGCAAGGGGTTGAGAAATGGAGTGTTGTATGTGGAAAAATAGCAAGGAGACCAATGTAGCTAAATCATAGAATTCATGGAAAGGGGAATTAAGTGCAATGAAATTGGAAAGCTAAGAAAGGGTCAGGCTGTGAAGGGCTTTAAAATGGCAGAGAATTTTATTATATATAGACCCACTGAACACCTTCCCATTATGCTGGTTTCCCTGAAATGTAAATGTTAGTTTAGAAACAACTACCACCACTAGGACCTCTTCTCAGAAAGCCTCAAGAGAACTGTATATTTGACTTCTGTAGCAGAATAGAGAGAAAACTGGTTCTAAGCAACAGGTGTTAAGAATAAAAAGAGAAGCAAGTATGCCAGTTGCTGATTTATAAACTCTAACCTCCTCCATTTATAAACTCTATCCTCCTGAATCAACCCCCATTTCCACCAGTCTCTCTCTCTCTCCAATTTTTCACCCCAAAAGACAACTAGACTTTCCCTTGAAGTGTAGGTTTCCTTTGAAATTGTTTGTAACCCATCATTTGTCACTGAAATGCAACTGCATTTGGAATGTAGTACAGGGGTGAAGGCAGATTCTAAGTGGGGGGGTGGGGGAAGAAGAATAGGGTTACTTTTCCACTGTGTCCTCAGCTCATTGGGTGGATCCCCAGTGGAATATTCGCAGAAGGACATGGACTACGGTGGCACAAGATAAGAAGACATGTATGGGTATTACTGGAGGGAGTACCCACATTGAGTTTGCAGATCCATTTAAGTATGCAAACTATAATAGTAATAGTACTATCGAATCGAACTACCTAATATAACAGTGCTTTTATGAACAGTTTAGTTCAGACTTGTTCTTGGGATCTATTACCACCATATCTTAGAACTGAAAGAATATTTTTTTTGCCTTTTTTTGGAGGACAACTGGGGTTAAGTGACTTGCCCAAGGTCACACGGCTAGTTTTTGTGTTAAGTGTCTGAGGTCAGATTTGAACTCATATCCTCCTGACTCCAGGGCCGGTGCTCTATTCACTGCGCCACCTAGCTGCCCCTGTGAACTGAAAGAATGTTGTATCTCCCTAAGCATGATGGAGGGCAAGTCGGGATTTTTCTAAGAGAGTGAAGGATCAAGGAAGAGCTCTAATGTGAGTAATGAAGATTCTATTGACTGTCATTGTTCTGTCCTGTCTTCTGCATTCTCTACCTGCAATTCCACACACACAAAGAAAAGGGGAAAACACTTCTTGCTTTGGAGTATGTTCTTTGGTTACTCCCTTCATGACAATTAACGTACTCACTTCTCTTTTTTTTTTCTTTTAACATCTGTTGCTTAGGGCTCTGTTCTGCTGCAGAAGCCAAATATACAGCCCTCTTGGGATTTTCTCACAGTGATTAGTATGGTAGTAGTTGTTTTTAAATTCATTAGTATAGAAAACCATGGTAAAAAGTCAGATACCCCCACCCCTTTATTTTTTCACTTACAAGATTGCTATCTACCCCCAAGGCAATTGCATTTCATGATAAATGGTAAATCACACCAAGTAACCCTTGTAGTTTTATACTACTTTATGCTGTCATCTGAGTGTTATCTTCAAATGTTGAAAGACCTAACCATGTAAATAACCTAGTGGATAGGTCCATGTAAATAAGCAGCAATTTATCCTTTGCCTGTAAGGAATGACCTAAAAAAGTATTTGAAGTCTGAAAATTAGTTGGAAGAATACTTCATCAATTCATCTAATAACTTTTCTTTTTTAGCATTTTTTAAAAATCTATTTATTTTTGGTTTTCAGCATTCACTTTCCATAAGTTTTAAATTTTCTCCCTCTCTCTCCCCAGTTCCTCCCCAATGCAATCTGATATGGCTCTACACGTACATTCTTATTAAACATATTTTCACATTAGTCATGTTGCATAGAAGAATTATAATGAATGGGAGAAACCATGAGAAAGAAAAAACAAAACAAAAAAGAAAATAGACTGCTTCACTCTGTATTCAGACTCTATAGTTCTTTCTGGATGTGGCTGGCATTTTCTATCATGAGTCCTTTGGAATTGTTTTAGGTCCTTGCATTGCTGAGAAGGGCTAAATCTATCAAAATCAGTCATTGCACACTGTGGCTGTTTCTGTGAACAATGTTCCCCTGGTTCTGCTCACTTCACTCAGCATCAGTTCATATAAGTCTTTCCAGGTTTTTGGTTTGTTGTTG
>JAQQSV010020568.1:0-10961 GCA_028646515.1 Pseudochirops corinnae
GGGGGAGGGGGGATACACTGGTATGGCTGTTTTGGGACGGTGGATTGGGGGGAAGATGGGGAGAAAATCTGTAACTCAAAATCTTGTGGAAATGAATGATGTAAACTAAAATAAAATTAAAACAAAAAAAAAAGAAAAAGAAAAAGAAATTGAACAAGCCATAAATGAGCTTCCTAAGAAAAAGCATCAGGAACAGATGGATTTACAAGTGAATTCTACCAAACATTTAAAGGTCAACTAATTCTAATACTAAATAAATTATCTAGACTAACAGGTAGAGAAGGAGTCCTACCAAACTCTTTTTATGAAACAAATATGGTGCTGATACCTAAACCAGGAAGAGGAAAAACAGAAAAATAAAATTATAGGCCAATTTCACTAATGAAAATTGATGCAAAAATCTTAAATAAAAATCCTAGGTAGGAGACTACAATAATACATCACAAAGATTATACATTGTGACCAAGTGGAATTTATACCAAAAATACAGGGCTGGTTCAATATAAGCAAAACTATTAACATAATTGACTATGTCAATAACAAAAGTAGCAAAAATTATATGATTATATCAATAGATGCAAAAAAGCCTTTGACAAAACACAATACATTCCTATTAAAAACTCTTGAAACCACAAGTATAAATGAGTTTTTCCTTAAAATGATAAGCAGTATCTACCTAAAACCATCAGCAAGCATTATTTGTAATGAGGATAATCTAGAAGCCTTCCTAATAAGATCAGGAATGAAACAAGGATTCCCATTATCACCAGCATTATTCAGTATTGCATTAGAAACCCTAGCAATAGCATTACGAGAAGAAAAAGAAATTGTAAGAATCAGAATGGACAATGAGGTAATACAGCCATCTCTTTTTCCAGATAATATGATGATATATTTGTAAAATCCTAGAGATTCAACTAAAAAGTTAATTGAAACAATTAATAATTTTAGCAAAGTAGCAGGATATAAAATAAATCCACATAAATCATCAGCATTTCTATATGTCACCAACAAAGCCCTGTAAGAAGAGATAATAAAAGATATTTCATTTAAAATAACCACAAACAATATAAAATATCTAAAAGTATACCTGCTGAAGCAACCCTAGGAACTATGTGAACATAATCATAAAACATTTTTTATACAAATAAAGTCAAATTTAAATAACTGGAAAAATCACGTTCATGGATAGGCAGAGCCAATATAATAAAAATGGCAATTCTGCCTAAACTAATCTACTTGTTAAGTGCCATCCCAATTAAATTAGCAAAAATATTATTTTGAGGCTAGAAAAAATAACAAAATTCATTTTGAAGGACAAAAGGTCAAGAATATCAAATGAATTAATGAAGAAAATGTAAAAGAAGGCGGTCTAACAGTACCAGATCTTAAACTGTATTACAAGTTAATAATTCTGAAAACTCTCTGGTACTGGCTAAGAAATAGAATGATGGATCAGTGGAATAGTATAGATATACAATACACAGTACTAAATTATTACAGTAACCTTGATTTGATAAATGTAAAGATTTAAGCATTGGAGATAATTATTCATTATTTGGTAAAAAAATTTTAGGAAAACTGGAAAGCAGTCTTGCAGAAACTAGGCATAGATCAATATTTTAAACCATTTACCAACATAAGGTCAAAATGGATACATAACATAGACATAAAGGGAGATATTATAAGTAAATTAGAAGAACATAGAACATATTTTGTATCAGATTTATGGATAGGAGAAGAATTTATGAATAACCAAAAGATAGAGAACATTGTAAGATGTAAAATGGATAATTCTGATTACATTAAATTAAAAATATTTTGAAAAAATAAAACAAGGTAGCCAAGACTAGAAAGAAAGCAGAAAATTAGGAGAGAAATTTTGTAAACAATTTGTCAAATAAAGACCTCATATTTCAAATATATAGAGAACTTTGTCAAATTTATAACAATATGAGTTATTCCCCAATCAATAAATGGTCAAAACTTGCAGTTTTTGGACTAAAAAGAATCAAAGTTCTATGTGGTCATACAAAAAAATGCTCTGAATCATTATTGAATAGAGAAATGCAAATTAAAACAACTTTGAGATATCATCTCCCACCTATCAGATTGGCTAAAATGACAAAAGGTGAAAATGACAGATATTGGAAGGTATGTGAAAAAACTGTGATATTAATACACTGTTGGTAAAACTGTGAACTGATTCAACCATTTTGGAGAACAATCTGGAATTATGCCCAAAGAGTTATAAAACTATGCATATACTTTTTGACCTAGTAATACCACTATTAAACCAGATTCTCAAGGTGATCAGAGAAAAAGGAAAAGAACTTGTATGTTCTAAAAAATTTTATGGCAGCTCTCTTTGTGGGTGGCAAAGAACTAGAAATTGAGGGGATGCCCAACAATTGAGGAATGGCCTAATAAGTGGTAGTATTTAAGTGTGATGTAACACTACTATGCTGTAAGGAATAATAAGCAGGTCGATTTAAAAAAAAATAGGAAAGACTTGCATGAAATACAAAGAGTAAAATGAGTTGAACCAAGAGAACGTCATATACAGTAACAGCAATAGTGTTCAAAGAGTAACAGTGAATGACAAAGCTATTCTGAGTAATGTGAATATTCAAATCAGCTCCCAAGGACTTATGAAGGAAAAAGCTATGGAAGTATGTATCATATGGTTTCACATCTACATATGTGTCAAATGTTGGCCTTCTCTAGTGCAGAGTTGAGAGGGAGGGAGATAGCTCAAAACTCAAAATGTAACAAAAGAAGAAATAAGAAAACCAAATACAAGGTTTTTTTCATCAAATATGTTATTTATATTAAGATGTAATGTATGTAATGTTATTTTAAGTGAATTAATAAATATTTTAAAATTTTTAAAAAAGAAAAAAAACTTGTAGAATACATTTTCCCCCATAATCTTGTTTTTAAAGAAAACTTTTACATGTTTTGACACTGAGATCCAAAGATTTTTGATACACATGCTTTAATTCTTTATCATCTTATCAGCATCACGTTAGATATTCTGAGTACTGATGAACAATCCATTTTTCTAGTTTCAGTCTTGATTATAGCCCAAATGCTTTTCTTTTTTTGAAAGCCACACATTGAATTCATCATTCATTTAAAAGGATGAGGAAGTTTTACACAACAAAGGTCCCTGGGTCTTCAGACAATCCTCTTTTTCTGCTTAACTTTGTATACAGAAATGCCCACTTTTCATTTGATACTTTTCTTTTTTATTATTATTATTATTTTATTCAATTTATTTTTTATTCTAAACTTAACAAACTAAAAAAAAAGTTAATACCTCCACAAAATGCATAACAGAAAAAGAGGACTGCACTCTACTCTCTACCATGTCTTTCAACAGCTCTAAAACTGAACTTGTGATCTTTCCTCCAAAATCCTCCCTGCCACCAGCCTGGTACAAGCCTGGTACAAGTCCTTATCATCTCACATCTGTACTGCTGCAATAGCCTGCTTCTTGGTCTTCTTAACAGATGCCTCCCCCCAAGTCAGTCCATCCTCCCCTAAGCTACCAAACTAAAACACATCTGATCATCACACACACACACACACACACACACACACACACACACACACACACCCTCCTCCCTTCAATTTCCGCTGGATCCCTATTACTTACAGGATCAAATATAAAATTCTCTGATGTTCAAAGCCCTTCATAATCTCTTGCCCCTAACCTTTCCAGTCTTTTTTTACCTTATGCTATCCCCAACACACTCTGTAATCCAGTGATGTTAGTCTCCTTGCTGTTTCTCACACAAGAAAGTCCATCTCCAGATTCCAGGAATTTTCAGTGGCTGTTCCCCATTTCTAGAATACTCTCCCTCCTCTTCTCTGCCTCCTGGCTTCCTTGGCTCCTGTCAAGTCCCACCCAAAATCTCATCTTCTTCAGGAACCTTTTCCCAATCTGTCTTAATGCTACTATTTTCCCTCTGTTGATTATCACACACAAATACACACACATGCACATACACACACTCACACGCACACACATAGTGGACAGTTGTTTGCATGTTTTCTCCCCCCTGAGACTGGAAGCTCCTAGAGGGCAAAGACTATCTTTTGTCTTTCTTTGTACCCTTCAGCACTTAGCACAGTGCTTGACACATACTAAGTACTTATTGATAAGTTGTCCTTTCCTTCTAAGGATACAATATATCCAATCTGTACAGCTCCGCATTGCTAAAAGTAAACCTTGTTCAAATAGCGTAAGAGTTTCAGAAGACCAGTCCTTTCATTTCTAGTTCCTTTCTGTTACATTCACAACTTAGTTAAGAGATACCCTTTCACGAATGATTAAACATTTTATAAGGGAAACATTTAACCTCTCATTTTCTTTGGTGTCCTGCTAACTACCCAAGCCTATAGATTAGAATTATAAGGAGTTACCAGTCTGCATTGATGGTTGAAATTTCCACACTGGGACTTCCCTTCAGGAATGAAATCACCAGATTTTTCCCCTCCTTCCCTAAAAAGAATACTTATGAAAAGGCAAGCACAAACAGCTTTATAAGATCAAATATCCATGATTTTGTCAGAGAGATTACTATTCTGACAAACAACCGGAAATTGGGCTCCCAGAAATTGTGAAGGCACAGCAAAAAGCCCCCACATCAGAAAAAAAAAAAAAACAACAACCCAGTGGTATTAAGTTTCTAGCACCCTTCCTTTATTTTACAAAAATATCAGTAGATTACCAAGTTTGCTCACAGACTGCCTGAATTCTTGTTGTCTTGAGCTAGTCTTACCATCTCCATCCCCATAGCTGAGACCTTCCTGCTTAAATTTCAGGCACTCAGCTTGATTTACATCATTGACCACTTCATGATACTTATAAAGAATATGCTCCCAGGCATGTACCAGTGTTAATGTTTTTAGTCTTCTCAGTTAGTCCAGGCACTATAACTATAACATTGTGTGCTTTGTGTAATAAAATGATTCTACTTACCATTAGTTGTATAACAAGGTCCACGCTCAGAGTTATCTGTCCTGATATCAGTGGACTACATGGGAAATTTGGAGCCTACTTCCAACCATGTATAGTGGCCCAAAACTGGGAGAATTCAGGGATTTGGTACAACATGGCAAGATCTGAGTGCCCTGTGTTGTGACAGAGACAGAAGTAGGAAATGCTGTCAGTTAAAAGAAGAGACATCTTCTGCCTCCATCTCTGCTTTTGATTTCCCAAGTGGCACCCTATAACTTTAGGACTTCCAGTGAGAGGTGAGGAAGAGACAGCATTTCTCTACCCCAGAATCATCATGGTTATGCTTGTCTGGCAGCTGGTGTAGGGGCAGTCAATTAGAGGAGCTTGTGACTGAGAACCTGGTTTCCTTTTCCTCTTTTGCAGTTTCTTTTCTGAAGAGGAGAAACCTCAAAATACTCATGTCCAGGCTTGGTGGTGACCTTGAGAGTCTGATAAGTCCAGAGGCTTGTGGGAGTAGTAACAGTACTATCTACCAGAGCAGCAGAACTGAGAGTTTCTACATCTGAGAGGATGGACAGCAACAAGAGAACTGGACCAGGCCTAAATGTTTTATTTTTTTTTACCAGCAACAATACCAGGAGTTGTTGGACAGTGTAAAGCCATAGTAAAATATAAAATATCTAATTAGCACTCCTGAAGACTGCTTTATATTGGGACGAAGTTTAGGTATCAACCTCCTGCAGAAGTAGCTATGAGTTAAATTACTGAATCCTGTTCTGTTAATATACCTTGTATGACTTTCCTGTCTAGCATTTCTTTTGTGTGCAAGAATCAATTACCCGTCCTATATCTGATTCATATTTGACGTTGAGTATCTTTCTACACAAAGGATTCCCCCTTTCTGAGAAAATCCTAGACCTGAACCATACCTACTAAACCATGAGTTAAACTATTGCTGGGGTGCTGGTGCAGGGAACTTAATAAAATGAAGATTATGAGAAAATGGATCACATAACCCCTCTTATTGGAGGCAGGCTTTCCCAGGAGTAAACCAAACAAACTGCATGTCTAATTATGAACAGGGAACAGGCACAATACTCCACACCCTATAAGACCAGAAGCAGTTTCTCAAAGTTAGAGAAGGACATGTGCTTTAGTGCATTTATCCATAGGGGGTGATGGAATATAGTATATGCATTCCAAATTCCTGGACTTTTTGTTTCCACAGGCATACCCTTGTGGGGACAAAAAAAACAGCTGAAGTTAAGGACATAACCTATAGAAATTATTACCCTTTTCTTTTTAAAAAAATTATTTTTAACATTCTTTTCTTTTTAAATTTTGAGTTCCAAATTTGCTCCCTTCTTCCCACCACCTTCCCCATCCACTGAGAAGGTAAGCAATATGACAGCAATTATACATGTGAAATCATGTAAAATATTTTCATATTAGCCAAATTCCCCCCAAAAAGCAAGAAAAATAAGATGAGAAGAAAATTGTACTTCAATTCGCCCTGAGTTTATCAACGGATAAACTCTCTCTAGAGGTGAATAGCATTTTTTTCATCATGAGTCCTTTGGAATTGTCTTGGATTATTGTATTGATCAGTGTAGCCAGGTCTTTCACAGTTGATCATCATTACATTACTTTTACCATGCACAATTATCTCCCAGTTCTCACTTCATTTTGTATCAGCTCATATACATCCTGCCATGTTTTTCTGAAACCACCCCCACACATCATTTCCCACAGTACAATCGTACTCCATCACAATCATAGGCCACAACTTATTCAGCCATTCCCCTATTGACATGCATACCTTCAATTTCCAATTCTTTGACACCACGAAAAGAGCTGCTAAGAATATTTTTGTACATATAGGTCCTTTTCTTTTTTCCTTGATCTTTTTGAGATACAGATCTAGTAGTGGCATCACTAGTTCAAAGGGTATGCACAATTTTATAGCCTTTTGGCATAGTTTCAAATTGTTCTCCAGAATGATTAGACCAGTTTATTACTCCACCAGCAGTTCATTAGTCTACCCATTTACTCTTATGTTTTTTAATAGGTGTAAAGTGGTACATCAGAGTTGTTTTAATTTGCATTTCTCTAATTATTGTAATTTAGAACATTTTTTCATATGACAAGAGATAGCTTTGATTTCTTCTAAAAACTGCTTGGCAGACTTCAGAAAAACCTAGAAAGATGTATATGAACTGATACTGAGTGAAAGGAACAGAAACATGAGAACATCGCACACAGTAACAGTCACATTGTACAATGATTGACCTCGATAGACTTAGATCTTCTCAGCAGCTACAAGGATCTAAGACAACTCCAAAAGACTCACAATGAAAAATGCTATCCACATCCAGAGAAAGAACTTTGGAGTCTGAGAATACTATTTGCCCTACTTTTCTTTCGTTATTTTGTTTTGTTTCTTTTTTCTCATGGTTGTTCTAATTCTTTGTTCTATCATCATGACTAATGTAAAAACATGTTTAATATGAATGTACAAGTAGAGCCTATATCAGATGCATACCATCTTGGGGAGAGAGGAGAAGAGGGGTGGGGGAGAAAATTCAAAACTCAAAATCTTATGGAAGTGAATGCTGAAAACTAAAAATAAATTAATTATACAATTTTTAAAAACTGCCTGTTCATATCCTCTGACTATCAGTTGGGGAATGGCTCTTATTTTGATAAACTTGACTCAGTTCTATACTCAAAATAAATTTGAGCAATGAGGACTTCCTCAGAGAAACTTGCTATAAAATTTTTTGATATTACTTCATTGTCTATGATACCTTCTAGCAAAATTTAGTTTCCCTGATTATCTCTTTTAATTAGGTTTGTTGCTTTGTCTGAGATCATGATTGCTAACTCTGCCTTTTTTATTTCAGCTGAAGCATATTAAATTCTGCCCCAGCCCTTTATTTTAACTCTCTGTTGCAAGTGTGTCTCTTGTTAAACAACATACTGTTGGATTCTGGTTTCTAATCCATTCTGCTCTCTGTTTCTGTTTTAAGGGTGAGCTCACCCCATTCACATTCATAGTTATGACTGCTGTGTATTTCCCTCCATCCTATCATCTTCTGTTACCCCTGTTTTCAGATGAGAAAACTGAAGCTGAGAAGGTAAATGAATTGTCCAAGTGCAGGGGTGGGGAACCTGAGCCTTGAGGTTATGTGTGAACCTCTGGGTCCTCAAGTACAGCCCTTTGACTGAATCCAAACATCACAGAATAAATTCCCTTAATAAAAGGATTTGTTCTGTAAAACTTAGACTCAGTTCAGTTAGATGCACCCAAGGACCTAGAAGGCACCATGTGGTGTGGCCTTGAGGCTGCAGGTTCCCTAACCCTTGTCCAAGGAATGTAATTAAGCCCCACATGTAGAGAATCCCATGTAAGTAAGAGCCTATCCCTTCACATGTAGCAGGGGGGCATTATTGTGTGGCTTGAACGGAGACAGAATAGACCTCTCTACCCTCTTTTGCCAGAAAGTTGGGGCTGAAAGCCACCATTTTGCTCTCCTTAGAGAGAGGGAGTATCAAGCTAGAATTATATCTATGTGCTCACTTTAATATTTTTAGTCTTGGCACTGGACCAGGGGATATGATCAGGTCTAAACTAACTTTTGATCATTCTTTCACTAAATGGGGGGGTGAGAGGACCCCAAGTTTTATATTCAAGACTTGACTCCCTTCCCACCAACTACCAGTTCCACAATGAACAGGTGAATAGAAAAGAAATCCATCTATCCAAATTATTAGTAAAACAGAAATCAGAGAAGATATATATGGGTGTATTGTTAGTGTATTTTTGCTTAATGGGAAGATCTTTCCCATCCATTAATAGACCCACATGACCTACTTGAGTTACATGGAAGCCTGAGTCACATGAGTCTGTGGTGGGAGGAGCTTGCTGAATGGGTAGAGCAAGAAGGGTAGAGCAGAGCCCAGAAGAAGTTGGTTAGAGTAGTTAGAGGTGAGGGAGAGAGAGGAAGCAGGCAACGAGCTGTTAGTGTATGTTTGTGGGAAGGCATTAGCAGGGGGAAAGTTGGGAATAGCAGTGCCCCCTGCATTGTTACTGTATATAGATTTCTTTGTTGCTATGATGGATTTGGCTTTCTGGTATTGGGATTTGGCTTTATGGTGTTTGAATAAATGTTTTGGTTCTGTCTTCCATGTGGAGAGTCTTTTATAAATTTTGCAATTTAGAATTACACCAGCATATTTATAACTGCCTAGGCACTGTGAATATCATGTTGGCACTACAATGGGATAGATACCAGACAACACAGTAAAGGAGCTCTCCCATTCCAGAGCAAAGTAACTTAACTCAGCCAAGAGACAGGCCTAGATCTCACCCAAGTGAGCAAAGCTTCTAGAATAGCAAGTCAGGGATAGAGACCTGATGGAGACTGCCAGATCCTCTCATGTCTTCCTAGAGTCTTTTCCTTCAGCAATCTGAAATGAGGTTGGCCTCTTCCATCTTCCCTCTTGAAGCTGGATGCCATAAACACCCAAATCCACTCAAAGCTTGAAGAGTCCCAAAGAAGATTAGACTAGATTAAAGCTCTTGCTCTTGCCAACTCCACCCTGACCCTCAAGCAGGACAGGGCATTCATCTCCACCAATAAGGAGAGAGACTTTTACTAATGGACTTTGGGACTGGTACTACATTAGTAAGTATCAGTCTGATTAAAATTAAATAAAAAATAATGAGAGGTTTCAAAATTCTAATAAATTATTTGCTGAAAACCTCACTTAAGAGAGTTGAGAACAAATGATTCAGTAGTCAATGATTATAGTAATATTCTGTTTGATAAGCCCAAAGACCCCAGTTTTGGGGATAAGAACTCACTATTTGACAAAAACTGCTGGGAAAACTGGAATATAGTACGGCAGAAACTGGGCATAGACCATCATCTAATGCCGTACACCAAAGTCAAGTCCAAATGAGTCCACGACATAAAGGCTGATACTGTAAACAATCTGGGGAAGCAAGGAATAGTTTACCTGTCAGATTTATGGAGTAGGGAAGACTTTATGACCATAGAAGAGTTAGAAGACTTACATTATCCATGTAAAATGGATAATGTTGACTACATTATATAAAATTGAAAAGTTTCTGTACAAAGTCAGTGTAACCAAGATTCTTCTTAATTAATTTATTTATTTTCTTGTTTACATCATTCATTTCCATGAGATTTTGAGTTACAAATTTTCTCCCCATTTTCCCCTACCCAACACCTCAAAACAGCCATCCCACTGTATAACCCTTCTCCCAATCTGCTCTCTCCTATGTCCTCCCCCTCATCCCTCTGACTTTCTGGTAGGGCATGATGGATCTACCTACCACAGTGCCTGTGTATCTTAATTCCCAGTTGGAGATGTAGTTAATAATAATAACAATAATTGTATATATATATATGTATATATATATATATGCATATATATTTTTAACATTTGATTATAGAACTTTAAATTCTAGATTCTTTCCCTTCCTCCCTCATCATCCACCCCCACTGGAAGGACAAGTAATTAAACACAGGTTGTACGTGTGTAATTACACAGAACCTCTCCGCAGGGGGCGTATTGTGAGAGTGATTATAAGTCCCTCCTTCCTATCCCGCCCCCCCCCTTGTTCTATTCTCTCCCCTGTCCCTGTCCTGTCCCTGTCCCTTTACAGAAGTGTGTACTTCTATCAATCCTCCCTCTCCCCCTGCCCTCCCCTCCATCATCCCACCTCTCATCCCCATTCCCCCTACTCTCCCCCTACTCTGTGGCAAGATACCCAGTTTAGAGTTTATGTTGTTCCTTCCCTAAGCCAAGTTCAATGAGAGTAAGGTTGACCTTTTCCCTTTTACCTTACTGTTCTTCCCCTCCATTGTAACAATTATCTTTTGCCTCTTCTATGAGATGATTAACCCCATTCTGTCTCTTCTTGTTTCCTCTCATTCTAATCCTCTCCCACCTCAGAATTTCA
>JAQQSV010020569.1:0-10961 GCA_028646515.1 Pseudochirops corinnae
GGGGGGGGGAAGGGAGGGGAGAAAATCTGAAACTCAAGTGATTGTGGAACTGAATCTTGTAAATAAAAAGTAAATGCGCAAATAAAAAAAAAATTACATGATCATCCTACAAGTTGTATAACTTTCTCTATCTATAAGCCTGGTCTTTCCATGTAGCAGAGCCTTTGTTTAGTTTCTTGCTAGTCTCAGGCCCATGAAACTTTTACAAAATAAAACTCCCATTAGTTAAGAGAAAAAAAAAAAAGAATTTGAGTATTGTAGAAACACAATCAGGATACATAAGTTTTAGCAGCTTCTACATTAAGGGCTTGGAAGGCTTAGAATATAAGACTATTAAGTCAGAATATCAGGTCAAAGGAGCTAGGATTAAACCAAGAACTCTTGCCCAGAAAAACTAAATGTAATCATGTGTGTGATGTGTATGTGTGTGTGTGTGTGTGTGTGTGTGTGTGTGTGTGTGTAGGGGCGATTGACATTCAGTGATGTAGTGGAATTTAATACATTCTTGATAAGCCAGAGCTAAATAGAAAATTTGACTTTCAAATATAAGACTCAAGAGAAGCATGAAAAGGTAAATAGGAAAGAGAAATCAGAAGAGACTTTTTAAAGTTGTGCTGTTTACATTCTAAGTGGAAATATGATATTCATAACTCATGAGACCTTTCACATTATTAGGGTAGTTGGAGGGAATATATGTAGACAGAAGACACAGGGTGAGTTGAATATGGAGGGATGATATCTCAAAAACAATATTGAGGGGTGAAAGAGGAATATACTGGGAGAATGAGAAAGGGAGAGGCAGAATGGGGTAAATTGTATCACATAAAAGAGGCGAGAAAAAGCTTTTATAATGGAGGGAATGAGTGAACCTTACTGTCATTGGATTTGGCTTAAGGAGGGAATAACATACACACTCAACTGGGGATGGAAATCTATCTTACTCTATAAGAAAATAGGGCTGAAGGGGATAAAGGGGGGGAAATGATAGAAGGTAGGGCAGATTGGGGGAGGGAGTAGTTAGAAGCAAACACTTTTGAGGAGGGACAGGGTCAAAGGAGAAAATGGAATAAATGTGGGGTGGGATAGAATGGAGGGAAATATAGTTTGTCTTTCACAACATGACTATTATGGAAGTGTTTTGCATGACTACACATGTATAACCTACATCAAATTACTTGCCTTCTCAATGAGGGTGGGTGAGGAGGGAGGCAAGGAGAGAATTTGAAATTCAGAGTTTTAAAAACAAATGTTAAAAATTGTTTTTACATGCAACTGAGAAATAAGATACACAGGCAATGGGGTATAGAAATCTATCTTGCCCTACAGAAAAATAGAAAAAAATAGAAAGGAAGGGGATAACAGAAGGGGCATATGTGATAGAGGAGAGGGCAGATTAGGGGAATGGGTAATCATAATATACTCCATTTGGGGTGCGGGGAAGGGCGGTGTGGGGAGAAAATTTAGAACTTAAAATCTTGTGGAAGAGAATGTTGAAAACTAAAAATAAATTAATTAAAAAAGAATAAGAAAAGTTTTGATGGATCAGTACAATAGTGTTTTCACAAATGATCAAAGGCCGGCAGATCAAATTCGTTGCAGATTTGAAGTTCTTCAAAAGTTTTGACTAAATTAGAGCACTGAAACCCCATTTTATAAGAGAGGTTCTTTAATTAAAAAACACAAAACTTCCATTTTATGAAATTTTCAATTGTCTACAAATACAAATCTACCAACATACTGAGAACTAAAAAGAGAATTGTATGGGAAATGATGAAATTCTTTAATAAATAATTTATTTTTTAAAGTGTATATTGATTTTGGCACAGTTTTAACAAAAAGGGTGATTTTTAAATATTTTAAAATATTTTTTATATTTTAAAATGTTTTATATTTTTTATATTTTTTTGTATTTTTAAAAATTTTTTATATTTTTATATTTTTAAATGTTTTACTGGAATTTTCTCTTTGCTCTTTTTCATTTGATATCTCTTACCTTCTTTTTATCACCAAATAAAAGCTTTCTCTCACAACAAATAGCTATTGTCAAAAAAACCACAGTTGCATGTTGGTAATATTAAAATATGTTTCATTCTATGCCTATATTTTTTCACTTTTCTGTCAAGAGACTTTGTCATGTGTCTTCTGAAGTCCTGATTGATCACTGCATTGATCAGTGTTCTTAAGACTTTCAGGCCACACTATTGTGGTCATCCCATGAATGGTTCCTTTGGTTATGAATGATTCTCAGTAAAAAGTCAAACTAATTCTATTATCTTTGAAAAGTTAAACCATTGGCATAAGCAAATGTGGTTGAATAGTCTTGTATATTTTCTGATAGGTGGTTTTGGTCTTTCAAAATGCAGCATAGTATTAGAAAATTGATGGGAAACAATTTGCAGACCACAAAGCTACAGAAGAATTATGTGATTTCTTCCAGAAATCTCATGTGTGAACACAAAATCGTTTCCCATACAGTTCTATAATATAATGAAATAACTTGTCCACTTTCACCCACAGACTTGTTAGCTATTCTTGCGTTTATTAATTCAGCAAGCTCACATAAAAGAAAATCTTGGATGATTAGAAAATGTCATCATCCCAGAACTTTAAGTGGTGTCACACATTGTCTTGCCTATAGAGTGAAAGGTTATGCATGGATAGGCAAAGACATTTTTTTCCTGATTGACATCTCTGTTTTCAGTGAAAAATAATTTCAGCATCATAGGTTTATCTGAAGATAAAAAAGCTATTCTCTTGCTAGCCAATTGTAGAGCTCCCCTTGTAGAATCAAGGTTCTTCCTGCCTTTCAGTATGACCTAACCTCATTGATTTAACCTATGGACTAGGACAGGGGTGAGTAACCTGCAGCATCAAGAGTGAAGTTTGGATTCAGCCAAAGGGCAGCACTTGAGGACCTAGAAGGCCACATATGGCCTCGAGGCCACAGGTGCCTCACCCTTGAATAAAGGTGTTTCTCAGAATCAAAATTAATTTCTTGAAAATAGGCGATATAGCTTGAAGGAAATACTACATAAGACTACTATTCTTTAATTATATTCAAAGTGGAATTTTTCTTGTTTATGTTTGGAATTCTGTTAAAAATAAAACATTATGGAAGTTTTGAAGAACATAGTGCTCTAGTTTTCCATTTTTTAGAAGCATTGTCTCTCTCTTTTTTTTCTTATGAGGGATTATTTGTAAATTTCTAAGTATGACCTCTCCAACACAGCCTAGTACATATTGTTGAAACTATGGTGCCTGCTTTGACCATCAATATGAGTTCAATACAAGAAAGAAAAAAGACTGATAAAGGATAAAACCATTTCATCAGTGTCTGTGTCTATGTTAGTTACATAAGACAATGATAATGCTTTATTGGTGTATTGTCTTGACCAAAGATTGGGGTAACTGCTAGTCAAGTAGAAGCTTCTTTGAATTGTAGTGTTAGCACTTGGGAAGAGAGTACTCATGTCTTTAATGTTAACACAAAATGGAATGTATTCAGAATAAGCCAGCTGTGATCTTCAGGATACTTGAAACCCTGTCTTTGAGAAACAGTTGAAGACAGGTCTAATGCTAATGCCTAAATCTTCTCCTCAATTTAAATAGCTCAAGGCTAAATTGATTTAGGGGGTACCTGGGTGGAGCAGTTAAGCCTGTTTGCCTCAGTTTCCTCATCTGTAAAATGAGTTGGGGAAGGAATGACAAACCACTTCAGAGTCTTTGCCAAGAAAATCCCAGTTTGGATTACATAGAGTTGGACATGACTGATCTGTCTGAACAGCAAATAGATTTAGCTGAATGGTATGTAACATTCTAGATTCTATGTATATATTAATGACTACTATTAAGTTAAAATTTTCTTATTTGCTATCATAGACAAGTCACTACACTAGGCTTCATTTTTATCATCTGTAGAATAAGGCCAGTTGTTCTGGATTGCCTCTGAGGCCTCTTGCAGTTCTGAATCCTTTGCTTTTTTCAAAGGTTTTCATTTGGAAGAGTGATTGATTTGCTTTCTATTATTCCAGATAGGGTAACTGAGTCAGTTGGCAGAAGTTACAAGAAAATAGATTTGATTTTTTTATATAAGGAAAAGGTTTTTTACAGCTCTTTGAAAGTTGAATTGATTAGGAGTAGGTGGATTTATTGGAGATTCATAAAAAGAACTCATGCATTGGTCAAGAGGTAAGAGTAGATAATTTCCCAAGTATCTTCCCATTCTGATCTATATTTTTATTAATTAATTTTCTAAAAAAATATTTATATTACATTTCAATAAACATTTACTAAGTGCTGATTGTATACAATATACTATTCTAAATTCCAGGGTAATCACTGAAGTACATATCCAGAACATCCTGTCTATTTTATCCCAATCTAATTACACGTTTAATAATGATGACTAAGGTTGATCAAGAAAAGCTAAGTCATGCTCAGTTTCATTCACTTAAGAAGATAATTTCTCATCACTGTATGAACTCAGAAAGTACTAGTAGCCACAGATAGCTACCCACAGTTGAAAATTTTTGCAGAAGATCAAAAAAGGGAAATTGATCCCAAACAAATGGCCTCCAATGAACACTGACAAAATCACCACAGTGAGCAAATCATATTGAAAAAAATGTGATGTATTAGCTGAAAGTTATTTGGACCCTTGGTTCTTTGATCCCTTATGTGACCTTTTAGATCAAAGTTGTCTATTTTTCCTTTGAATCCTATTGATTTTGCTTTGCCAACCTATATTTCTTGGAAAAATGGTGAAGGGTTAAATTTTTGTGTATGACTATAACACAATACTGTAATTAGGGAAAGTAATTTGTGCTGACCAATAGGGTTGCAAAACAGTAAAAAAAAAAAAAAGAGGCAATAGAGTTGCTGATAAACTGCAGGATTATTTATGAAGGAAACCCTTAGATGGTCTCAGAAACAGAATGTCTTTAGGAAAAGAAAAAAAAGAACTCACATCAGTATTATGTTCATTGTGGAACAATTTTTGGTAAAGAGAAGAAGTCACAACTCTTTGATCAAGGATATAAAAACTGGGACAACTTAGGGGGGATTTTGTAGTCTCTTATGTGGGCCACCTGCATATGTGCATTTATTCTACATGTATGCATTCTTGCTCCTGCATGTGTGTAATGGCAAGCAAATGGTACTTAGCTCCTTGTTTCAGTTATTCAAGTGTCTTTGAGCCTCACCTATGATTTTTTCAAGTCTTTGTTAGCAACAGAACCTGTGAAGCCTACAGTGGGAGGAACTTGCCAAAAGTAAATATAAAAACCTGAGCACGAACTGGAACAAAGCAGAACTGGGAGAAAGGATGACTGTGGTCCTGGCACTCTGTCTGTCTGTTCTGTCTAAGTCAATGTTATTTTGTCAGACCCGTCTGCTGATAGAGGATGTTGCTGTTGTTACAGAAGCCCTGGACCTTACTGATGGTTCAGAAGCCCTGGAAGAGGACTTTCCTGCTATCTGTTTACAAAAGTCCTGAAGGGGGTTTTTACTGATGTCTTCAGAGGTCCTGGGACTTTACTGATGACTTGTGCTAATTTCTCAGACAGAGGCCCTGTCTGTTGCTCTGTGTTGATTTCACAGGCAGAAAGTGAATTGATGATAGTACCGGCAATGTGTGTGGATATTGTAACTCTGCTAAGCTTGATGTGTAGAGCTGGACCAGGAGCTGGACCAAAAGCTAAACTGGGAGCTGAATTGGGAACTGGACACTGCCTACCTGTGAATCCAGGTGACAGTTTGGGGAATTCAGGCAAGAGCTGGGAGCATAGAAGAGGCACCATGGAGTTTAGGAGTCAGCCTTGAGTCAAGATGAAAGGACCTCTACTTGGATACTTAGTATTGACTCACAAGACTAAGATCCTGTGATCTAGGGGTGGGAGACCTTTGTACTTTGTACTTGTTAAGGATGATTGAGTTAAGGATGATTGGAAGCCAGTCTCCAATCAAGATGAAAGAAGACTTTGGTTGGACACTTTATATTGATGATTCAGATTGTGACTTACTGAATGATATCTTTTGTTTAAAACTATGTGGCCACAATAAATTGTTATGTTATATCATTGTGAATGTTGAACTTTGCTTTCTTTGAATGTTTTGTTTTAGTTTATTGCTGAATAAATAGAGAGTTCACTATACTATGTGATCAGAACCTTAAAGCTATTCACAGCAGCAGTCCTCAGGAGAACTGCTTGTGCTTGGCTTTACAGTGTAACAATCAGTAAACTCATTGATTTGAGGTAATTTCTACCTCCTGATTTTTATGACCTTCAAATGACTAACATGACCCTGCCTGTCAGGCAAAGAAATTGTGAACAATAAACTGTTATTTCACCATCTACTTTGTAGAGTGTTTCCCTTGACTCCATGCTAACTTCCTTAGCTTCAGAACACTCTTTTGAACATTATTTCCACTTCTAATCTTATTCTTTGACTCAAGTATTCTAGGGATCTCTGACTGGGATTAGCTTTTGGTTCACCCTCTCATATACCCTCCTTCTCCAATGAGGACCATTCCCTCCAGGATTATTGGCTGTACTTGACTACTACAACACATTGGTTAGATTGTTCTAATATTGGGCAGCAGTTTTATATCCTTTATTTAATATTTATTTAATTTAATTTAAATTAAATTAAATTTAATATTTACATATTTTATCACTTGTCTTTAGCCTAAAAATAGTCCTATTTGCCTCTGAAATCTGTCCTCTTTGTTACCTTGTGGTATCTGACCCAATTCCTTTAAACATTTCAACTGCCAATTTTTTTTCATGTTCCTTCACTACTGCAACTATTAGTAGGACAGGCTAGCCCATTCAGATCAAGTCGTCTTGCCTGTATGGCAGCCTTCTCTGTGAATGAATATTGGTCAGCTTCTGGACCCACAAATAGTCAGAATTAGATTCAAAAACAACTCTTTTCAAAAAGAGTGCATAAAGCATTTAATGTGTGCCATCAAAAAAGGTCAAGAAAGCTTTTATTACTTAAAATGCTAAATTTCATTTATGCAGAAACTTTACTTGAATGAAATATCTCTTTATTGAAGGGTAGAAGAGAATGGTGGCATTATTGTTTTTGGGTAAGGAAACTATTAGATTAATGATCTCGAATGTTAATAAATAATCTTAATGAGAAATGTGAGGGAAAGAAGTCTACATTCTATGTCTAAGAAAGCTCAATGTATAAAAGTCTAGACTTATGATATAAATGATTGTGATGATAATGTACGTTAAAAGATGATTTCCTACAAATTATTTTACATAGAGAAATTCATTTTTTATTTAAAATTTAAAATTCCATTTAAAGATGTTTTGATTAACAAAATTTTGATTTACACATATTTTTAAGTTTGAGGAAAGTGTAACTCACCAAATTTTTCATTCCAGTCATCCTCATAAGCCTGATAAGTAGGGGTTCATACCCTAGTATCCCTGAGTGTGTTTTCTTAAAGTATATTTTTTACATCTGTCATTCAATATAATTGATTCCCTCTTAATCTTATATATTTTATGTACTTAAACACATTATTTTGAGAAGAGGTCAGTAGTTTTCACCAGATTGGCCAAGAGGACCATAACAAAAAGATGAAGAACACCTAGTACAAAGTAACTTGTGTCTGTATAGAGCACGGTCCTTTTGGTTTTGATGTCTATATCACAATGAGAATGAGACAGAAAAGGAAACTTTAATGAAGGCAAAGTAGACATGATATGCTTTTTCCAATGTTGCTGGTCAATCTCTTGTTGAGTAAGTGCTATATCATTTGGCTTTGTTTATTCTTATTAATGAAATAAGAAATACAAGTCCTGTGCTATTAAATAGGGTACATTCAAGGCTAAATGATAAATAAAATCTATGTGAAGCAAGTCCCTGAACATAAAGATAGAAAAAAGTTAATTTTATATCAAATGGAGATAATATGCTTTGACACCATTCTTGTCCTCATAGTGTATGTGTGTGTGTGTGTGTGTGTGTGTGTGTGTGTGTGTGTGTGTGTGTGTGTGTGTGTGAGAGAGAGAGAGAGAGAGAGAGAGAGAGAGAGAGAGAAAGAGAGAGACTGAGATTTTTAGAGAGTACCTATACAGTTACTCTTTGAACACTGGTCAATCCCAGATGATGTACAGAAGACTTGGCTTTTATGTTGCATCTCTTGTCCCAACAGAAAAGCTCTGTGATTTTTCTTGTAAAAATCTTTATAGCAAATAGTTCTGAGTGAATCAATTCACAAAGTCAGAATAATGCAATGAAAAAGAGAATGGATGGTTTCAGATGTTCCTGATGAAGGATAGCATGATAAATAGTGGCATGATGTAGAAAATAAATATGACTGAAAGCCTTTGTTTCTGATGAAGAGGTTTGTTCTTTTTATGCCGTGATATACTGGGGAGGGAATTGAAACATGATATTGAACTAAGGATACTGAAATTTTAAAAATGAGTTGATAAATTTAATTCAGAAACAAGTATCTCAAATTTGATCAGAAAAGCATCCTTTTATTTCTTGGAAGCTTCTTTGTGTTTCTAAACTTTTGACTAAAGTCTTCTTCAAGAAATATCTGGAAATATGGACACTGATGCTTGCCATGTTGACTTCAAGTACATATTTACGTGAATTCTAAATAACCTGTGATAGCAACGTTCTATTTTTTGTCCAATCTCTACTTAACTTCTTGTTGTAGAGAATAAATAATCTGAACATAGTGGGATGAAGGAATAGCTTGTATGGGTAACTCAGAGAAAGGAAATATGTTGCCAATGGGATATTTTTTTTATGGTGTTGAAATTTGAGGAATGTGTATAGTCCACATTTGCTTCGTTACTCCAAGGAAGAGGAGGCCTAGAACATAAATAGAACTGAAGAAAATCACCAGCCATATGGTCCCTCTCTGAGTCACTGCTCATATATCCCTTTTCAGATCTTCTCTGGACACCCACAGAGAAGAACTGCTTCATCAACTGGTAAACAGGAACAGTGGCTCTGTTGGGGAGAGAGATGAATTCACTTGTAGGTTAACAAAAATGCCACTTGTTGGCTGGAATCAACTTATGAAATCTCAGGGCTGGAAAAGCAAGGTAACATAGTATAGTGAAAAAAGAGAACTGGATTTCGAATGAGGAAGCTGGGTTTCAGTCTGAGCTCGAACACTTCAGATCTGCAGAAACTTGCAAAAACTTTTGCCCTTCACTGAGCCTCAGTTTCCTCTGATACAAAACGAGACTGATAGACTAGATCTTCTCTTTCAGCTCTCAATTCCATACTCCTATGACCTCATGGGCCTTATAGAACAGAGTTGTGAAACATGAAGTCCATGGGTCACATGCAGCCCACAGCACTCTCAAGTGTGGTCTGAACCAGATTAAAGTGATTACTATTTGATTTTTAAAAGAAATTAAAATAAAATAAATTTAAAGAAAAAATAAATATAGGGGCAGGTAGGTGGCACAGTAAATAGAGCACCAGCCCTGGAGTCAGGAGGACCTGAGTTCAACTCTGGCCTCAGACACTTAGCACTTACTAGCCATGTGACCTTGGGCAAGTCACTTAACCCCAACTGCCCTGCATTCCCCCCTCCAAAAAGCAACAAAACAAAACAAAAAACAAAGAAGAAAAAATAAATATAAAAATGTGATTTTGTAAGTCAATATGCTGCCTGCAGAGATCCTTATGGTTTGGTGGTCACCATTTCTTTCTGAGTTTGACATTACTGATCTAGATCAACTTGTACTTAAGCAGGAATCCCTTTTATGATATACACAATAAACACTCATTCAACTTCTTCCTGAAGATCTCCTGTGATGAGTAATTCATTACCTCCTGAAACAACCTATTATGCTTTTGAGCACATCTAATTCTTGGGATTATTTCCATGTGTCAAGTGGAAATCTACCTCTCTGCCAGCCAACACCTTCTGTTCCTCTGAAATGCAGAACATTTCTATTCCTTTTTCCATAAGAAATACACGTTGAGACAATGTTTAGTATAGTATAGTATAGCACTGAATAAATGCTAATTGCCTGCCTGACCCACAATTAACATGTACCTGTTAAAACTTCTCTTCTCTAGGTTAAAAACCCCATTTCCTTCAGCCAGTCACCTCTTCACAGAGAGGCATCAATGCAGTGGAAAGAAGGGTAGATTTGGAGTTAGAAGATCTGGGTCAAATCCCACTTCTGGCACTTGCTATCTTTGGACAATTCCCTTAATCTCTGGCACTCAGTGCCCTCATATGTTTATACACATGCACATAGAAAATTTTATATATGTATATAATATATTATGTATATGCATACAGTGTACATGTGTGTATATATGTATACATAAATAATCCTGTATGTGAAGGGTCATATTTGATATATACATATGTACATATAATGCGTATGTATGTAACCTATATCTATATATTATTATAGCTGTAACTCTATCTATCTGTCCATCTATCTATCATCTTTATGTATTCTGGACTTAAACATCAAATAAAATAGACATTTCCATAGTATAAAAGAAAAAGATTACACATGTTTTATTACATGTTCTCTTCTGACTCAACAAAGCCCTTTGAATCTTGAGTATACAGTAGAGTGATTACAATAGAATGGTAGCAGTATAACAATACAGAATGATTCTAGCTACATATGGAATTCAGTTGTCTCCACCAAAAGTGTGTTCAGTAAAACAAGGGAGTGCCCCCACAAAGGGGGAGCTTTGTTCCATCAAGTCTGAAGTGTTACCTAGGGCCAGTCAGGAAAACTCCTGTATACTCCTTAGAGTGGTTCCTCCCTTCCAGATGGCCACCTATTCATGAATTCTTATTCTCTATTATAGACAGCTTGTTCCCTTTTCAAATTATATAATAAATTCAATCTGTAGTTTCCAAAGCTATCCTTCTTTGTCTGGGCTTCTTTCTGCATTCCCTTCTGTTCTCTTCTTTGAATAAAAAAAGCAAAAAA
>JAQQSV010020570.1:0-10960 GCA_028646515.1 Pseudochirops corinnae
AGAGAGAGAGAGAGAGAGAGAGAGAGAGAGAGAGAGAGAGAGAGAGAGAGAGAGAGAGAGAGAGAGAGAGAGAGAGAGAGAGAGAGAGAGAGAGAGAGAGAGAGAGAGAGAGAGAGAGAGAGAGAGAGAGAGAGAGAGAGAGAGAGAGAGAGAGAGAGAGAGAGAGAGAGAATGAGTTAGAAAGTTTCTCTCCCAGCATCTGGAAGCTGACTGAGAACTGAGTTGGAGTTTTCCCAGGACCAGAATCTGGTAAAGGCTGCCTGGAATGCTGAGAGGGCTTTCCTAGAAGGCCTTTTGGAAGGCTGAGATTTCTCCTGTGTCCTAGGGCCAGTTGAACTTCTGGACCATGGAAGGGGATCCAGGGAATCTGAGAGACCACCCTAAGTCAAGATGAAGAAAAGGCCTCTCCTTGGATATTGAATGAATTTATTACACACCAAGGGGTAGAGGGTTTGTGTAATTTTCTAATGATTGTATTTTGCGATTAATGATACTTAGTGACTGATTGTTAGATGAGTGATTGATTAAAATAATGATTTGCCCCATGATTGGAAGGTTGATTATTGTATTGTGAATTGATTGAATGATTAAGTATTGATTATAGTATTGTGATTTGACTGAATGATTAAGTAAGGTGGGTTTCCCCCTTAGGGAAACAAGATGATTATTCTTTTGTTCTTTGTTCTAAATATTGTGGCCACTGTAGTGAAAACTGTGTGGCCATTCTAATGTTAAGCTGTTATGAAGACTATATTGTGATTTTCTCTGATAAGATGTAATGTTGTGAATATTATATTATGATTTGTTGTGAATGTTTGCCTTTATTTGTAATGAAATAAGTTTAGTGCTCATTATACTGTGTAATCTGAACCTTAAAAGCTATTCACAGTAGTATTCTTTTGGGAATCTTCTAGTTCACAGTGTTAAACTTGTATATAATATATATTATAATGTATTTTAAGGAATTTAATTCTATAAGGAAACGTCACATGTGCAAAAATAAATCTATACAAAATAAATATAATGGAGAGGGGAAGCTTAGCAACTATGTGAATCAGAAAAAGGCTTCATTTAGGAGGTATCACCTGAATATCACTTTAAGGGAAATAAGAGATTCTTAAAAGTAGAGGTAAACTGGGATTACATACAAGGTCTGGGCTAGTACAAAAGTATGAAAGTGAGAAAGAATATTAAGGGTGTGCTGGAGTCAGCTCAAACCGATTCACAAAAGCCAATTATTAGATTTGCAGTCTGAGTGTTTACGCCTTAGAAATTGGTAAATGCCACAAATAGGGCTTAATTTACTATTCTGTTGATTGTCTAAAATTTAACAAGTTAAGGAGAAAATGTTAATCATACCATTTAAAGCTAAATATTGTCAGAGAGCTGAATGTTAAAGAATTACCAGTACAATAACCAGTATAAAATATTGTTGAATAAAAAGTACTGTAGAGAACAGGAGATGTAACATATGAAAAGGATGGAATGATTGGTTTGGCAAAGCTATAAAAGACTTTAAAAACTAATTATATTTAATCCGTTAGGTAGTTAGGAACCATTATCATTAAGAAGGGAAAGGAAACACGTGTTCATATAGTACTGTTCTAAGTGTGTCACAGATATTATCTCATTTGATTTAATTTTAACAACAACTCTGTACAGTATATGCTGTTATTATTCTCATTACATATTTGAGCAAACTAAGGCAAACAGGAGATATGTGACTTGCTGTAATGCCATGCATGAGCAGCTTTCCACAAGAATGCTACTGTGAACAGCTTTTAAGTTTCTGATTACACAGTATGGTGAACACTCTGTTTATTCCATAACAAATCAAAGCAAAACATTCACAGAAAATCAAGGTATAGCATTCACAATATTACAACTTATCACGGAAAATCACAATATAGCATTCACAACAGCTTACCATTAAAATGACCATAGTTTTCACCAAACTGGTCACAATAGTTTTCAACAAGGTACAATCATTTAGTACATTCAATCATCCCTAAGGAGGTTTGTGTGCTTACTCAGTCATTCAGTCATCTCAGAGTACAATAGTCAAAGTCTTCCATTCATGGGGCACACTAAGTTAACTCAATCAGTCACTTATTGAGCAATAAATTACTAAGTATTATTAATCACTAAGTACAATCATAAGAAAATACACAAACCCTCCACACCTAGGTCATTAGCAAACTTACAATTCCTCAGTCAATATACGGTATCCAAGTAAAGTCTTCTTTCATTTTGATTTAGGGTGGTCTCTCAGATTCCCTGGATCCCCTTCCAGGGTCTCAACTACTACATGAGTCCACCAAATAGTCCCCTGGATTCAGAGGCAGACAGCTCCCAGGTCCTTTTCCAGGGCTCTGGGAAGTTCCTGCTCTGTATTGGAGCTCACAGGGTCCAGTCCATCTCAAATCCTTCACAATTTCTGTTCCTGGGAATTCAAGGCTCAACCAAGCCACAAACATACAAAGTCGTAGCATCCTGGTCATGCTTCCTCAGTCCTCTGAAGCTTGTTCAAAAAATCACAATCATCTTGTCCAGCCTGGGATGGGGGGCAGGGGGATAATGGGGGAGTGGGTGGGGATGGGGAGGGACTCTTGGGCTCCTTTTCAGCCCCCTCAGGCTTTCTCCAAGATTTGACTCAGTTCTCATCTCTCAATTCTCTTCTGTAGCTTCTCTGCCACCAGATGCTGGTCTCAAGAAATTCTGACTGTCCCTTCCTGGGGCTCTTCCTTATATACACACAGCATTAGCTTCCTGTTTCAGCCAACCCTTTCTTGTTACATCAGTAACAGAAGATAGGAGTTCATACCTTCTGTTTTCCCGACATAGGCTTGATCAGTTATTAAATGCTAAGTACCTGCTACCTTTGCATAATTTGAAACAAGGTTTTAAGTACCTGCTTACTTTCCAATACAAAAAGGGGTCTTCAGATTCAAATTACATTAAAATTACATTTCACCCTTCCAGGTTCCTTGACCTTACAATTTAAATTTAAATGGCCATGGATCCTGGAACAAATAGAGGCACTATACTTTGTAATCCTGCCAACTACACCATATTGTGATAGGACTCCAGGAGCCCAGGAGCACACCGCCCCCCCCCCAGGATAGATAAGGTGATTTTGATTTTTTGAACAAGCTGCAGAAGACTAAGGAAGAATGACCAGGATATAAGACCTTGTTTGGGGCTTGGTTGAGCCTTGAATTCCCAGGAACAGAAATTGTGAAGGACTTGAGATGGACTGGACCCTGTGAGCTCCAATACAGAGCAGGAACTGCCCAGAGAACTGGACAAGGACCTGGGAGTTGTCTGCCTCTGAATCCAGGTGACTGTTTGGTGAATTCAGGTAGGAGATGGGACCATAGAAGGGGATACAAGGAATTTGAGAGACTACCTCAAGTTAAGATGAAAGAAGACTTTTCTTGGATACTGCATACTGACTGAGGAATTGTGAGTTTACTAGTGACCTAAGGGTGGAGGGTCTGTGCATTTTCTAATGATTGTACTTAGTGATTAATGGTACTTAATATTATATTGCTGAATAAGCTTTCATTGAGTTCTTAGTGTGCCCCATGAATGGAGGAATTTGTGTACTGTACTCTGAGATGACTGAATGACTGAGTAAGGAAGCAAACCTCCTCAGGGATGATTGAATGTACTAAATGATTGTACTTTGTTGAAAACTATTGTGACCACTTTGGAGAAAACTATGGTGATTTTAATGGTAAGCTGTTGTGAATACTATATTGTGATTTTCCGTGATAAGTTGTAATATTGTGAATGCTGTACCTTGATTTTTTGTGAATGTTTTGCTTTGATTTGTTATAGAAAAAATGGAGTGTTCACTATATAGTGTAACCAGAACCTTAAAAGTTGTTCATAGTAGCATTCTTTTGTAAAGCTTCTCATGCATGGCATTACACTTGTCCTGGGTCATATAGCTAACCAGTGTCTGAGGCCAAATTTGAATTCAGGGCTTCTTGACTCCATTCCCAGTGTTTTATCTACTGCATCGACAAGCTGTTTTTTTAATGAAATATGATGGATAGAGAAGTACATAGTTAGACCAGAACTTTTGGGAAAAAAATAAAATCTTTCGGAAGCTATGTGAAGGAGCCAGAGATGTGTATGCCTAGGTAGAAGGCAGAGATGAGTCAGGAACAAAATATGAGGTCAGTATAGTAGTTCAGTTGAATGGTGTATAGAAAGAAGGGGATGAAAGCAAAAGTTATTGTGGGAATGGAAATGACAAGACCTGCCAACTACTATTTATGTGAGAGAAGGTAGAGCAAAGAATGGAGGGAAATTGTGAGCTTGTGAACTTGATTAACTTGAAAGATCCTAACATTTCCAATTAAAGAGAGAGTGTATTTGATAGGAAAGGTAATGAGTTCATTCTTTGAGTTGTCAATTTTTAAGATTCATGACCTAATTTAGTTGAAAATTTTAATAGGCTTAGATGTAAGGAGAGATTCTGAGGTTTGACTGTAAATTTGGGAGTCATCAGCATATAACTATATGATAATTATACTGATGGTAGCTATGAGGTCACCAAGTGAAAGAATGTAAAGAAAAGAGAGAACAAGGCCAAGGAACAATCACTGGGTTGTGTGTTTTCTAGTAATCTGCAAAATAAACTGGGAAGGAACAATCAAACAAAGAGTAATTTCATGAAAATCGAAAGGAGAGAGAGAATATACAGGAGGGAAAAGGTATAACTAGAAGCAAGTGCTGCAGAGAAGCTAAGAAGGATGAGGGTGGAGAAATTAACACCTAACTCAACAATTAAGAGATTGTTAGGAACACTGGAGATGGGGGTGGAAATATCTATCTATGTTTGTGCATGTATACTTACATCTACATAAGAACACACACATGCTATGTGTGCATATATACATGCTTTTTATACATACATGTTTTTGTAGGTATTGTGTGTGTCTGAATGTGTGTATATAAATATATATGTATATGCATACACATATGTCTTTGAAAGGGCTGATATTTGAGTGAGAGGTGTGGACTGAGTATTAATAGTATGAATAAGATATGGGCAGTGTTTTTCCAAGTCAGTGGCAGAACCAAAATTAAACCCTAAATCTACAGACATCATGGGGTTTGGTGGGAAAAGAGCTAGAACTGGAATTAGAAGACCTGGGTTTGACTTCTGAGTTCACTTGTCTTTTTTACTTCATTTACTACATGTATAGTCTTGGGCAAATCACTAACTTGCATTGTGCCTCAGTTTACTGACCTAAAATATGAAACTATCTGGACTAGATAATCATATCTATAGTATTTCTCATATGTTTCTTCTTTACAATATCTTTACTTGGGAGCCATTTAATTATTCTGGTAATGTGTTATGAGTGGTAGGGACCAGGTAGAAAGAAGACATCAATGTTGATATATCAGAGAACTGACTTTCTAGTCAATATTACTGAAAGCTTTTTATGGACTGATGACTTCATGAATAATATTCAACATCCTAACTTCTTAGTGTAAGTTATCTTTTCAGTAAGACATAATGCATTTTTAATAAACAAGACCTAGAGTGTTGCCTGAGATACACTGAAGTTCAGTGACTTGCTCAGGGTCAGACAATTAATAAGTATAAGAGCTGTCATTAGAACCTAGGTCTTTCTGTTCCCATGTTAAGCACTATACTCACTATGGTAGACTTCTTCTTTAAAATATATATATAATTTATTTTTAGATTTCAACGTTCATTTCAAAAAGATTTTTAAAAATTATTTTCTGTTTGTTTTTAGTTTATAACATTCATTTCTGTAAGATTTTGAATTACAAATTTTCTCCCTGTCTTTCCCCTACCCACCACGCCAAAAGAGCAATCCCACTGAATACTCCCTCCCCCAATGTGTTCTCTCCTATTTGCTCCTCCATCCCCGCTCTGATCTTCCAGTAGAACAAAATGGATCTCCATACCCCAGTGTCTGCACATCTTATTTCCCAGTTGCATGTAAAAAATGTGTATACATATATAAAAATATATATGTATGTGTATACACATGTATATATACATGTATGTATACAAAGACTTTATTTTAAAACTTTGGATTCCTGATTCTTTTCCTTCTTACCTCGTCATCCATCCTTAATGGGAAGATAAGCAATTTAATATGTTGTACATGTGTAGTCATGGAAAACATTTCCATAGTGACTATATTTCCCTCCATCATATCCTGCCCCCACTTATTTTATTTTCCACTTTGAACTTGGCCCTCTTCAAAAGTGTGTGCTTCTAACTGCCCTCCCCCCCAATTTGCCCTCCCTTCTATCATCCCTCCTCTTATCCCCTTCCCCCCTATTTTCCAGTAGGGTAAGATACCCAAATTAGTTTGTATGCTATTTCGTCCTTAAGCCAAATTCAATGGGAGGAAGGTTGACCCATTCCCTTTTGTCTTCCTGTTCTTCCCATCTACTGTAATAATTTTCTCTTGCCTCTTTTATATGAGATAATTTACCCTAGTCAGTCTCTCCCTTTCTCCTCTCATTATATTACTCTCATCTGTTAATTTTAATTTTTGATACCATCCCTTCCTATTCAAGTGATCCTGGACCCTCTGTCTATGTATTCATGTACCCATATATACACACACTCACATATGTATTTATATGCACATATACTCTCCTATATAAACATATATATGTATGTATTCATGTAAATACACACATATATTACCTTCAACTATCCTCATACTGACAAAAGTTTCATAAGTTACAATTATTATTTTTCCATATAGGAATGTAAATAGTTCAACTTTAATAAATTCCTTATGTTTTCTTTTCTCTGTTTACCTTCTCATGCTTCTCTTGCTTCTTGTATTTGAAAGTCAAATTTTCTATTCAGCTCTGGTTTTTGTCATCAAGAATGTTTGAAAGTCCTCTATTTCATTGAATGATCATATTTTCCCCTGAAACATTATACTCAATTTTGCTGGGTAGGTGATTCTTGGTTTTAATCCTGGTTCATTTGACCTCTGGAATATCATATTCCAAGCCCTTTCATCCCTTAATGTAGAGGCTGCTAGATATTGTATTATAATGATTGTGTTTCCACAATATTCAAATTGTATCTTCTAGGGGAGGCTAGTGGCGCAGTGAATAGAGCACTGGCCCTGGATTTGGGAGGACCTGAGATCAAATCTGCCCTCAGACATTTGACACACTTACTAGCCATGTGACTTTGGGCAAGTCACCAAAACCCAATTGCCCTCCAAAAAGCAAAAAAAAAAAAAGTATCTTCTTAGTGCTATAATATTTTCTCCTTGACCTGGGAACTCTAGAATTTGGCTATAATATTTCTAGGAGTTTTCTTTCTGGATCTTTTTCAAGAGGTGATTGGTGGGTTCTTTCAGTTTCCATTTTTCTCTCGGGTTCTAAAATATCGTGGTAATTTTACTTGAGAATTTCTTGAAGGATGAATTGTAGGTTCTTTTTTTGATCATGGTTTTCAAGTAGCCCAAAAGTTTTTAAATGATCTCTTCTGGATCCATTTTCCAGCTCAGTGGTTTTTCCAATGAGATATTTTCATTTGTTTGGGTCTGTTTTATAGTATCTTGATTTCTCACAAAATCATTAAATTCCATTTGCTCCAATCTAAATCTGAAGAAATTGTTCTCTTCAGTGAGCTTCTGGAATTCCTTTTCCATCTGGCAAATTTGGATTTTTAAGGCATTCTTCTCCTCATTGTCTTTTTGAGCCTCTTTTGCCATTTGAGTTAGTCTATCTTTTAAGGTGTTATTTTCTTCACTCAGAATGTTGACTCTCTCTTCGTGATTTTCTTGCATCATTCTCATTTCTCTTCCCAATTTTTCCTCCATTTCACTTACTTGGTTTTCAAAATCCTTCCTGAGCCCCTCCATGGCCTGTAATTGGTTAATATTTTTCTTGGAAGTTTTTGATGCAGGAATTCTGACTGTGTTAACTTTCTCTCACTTCATGCTTTGATTGTTTTTGTCCCCAGAAAAGTAATCTAAGCTTTAATTGTTGTGCTTGCTTTGCTTCCTCAGCTTGGTCATGTTGCCAGTCCATTCCTTTACTTTTGAACTCTTTGCCACAGTTGAACTCTGCATCCAGAGAAGAGAGCTTTGTCCCAAATAGCTGTGCTTTTTCACAGCTGCCAGAACTATTGATTGTGTGCCCTCTATGAACCCCCCACTAGCTCTGGCTTGCTGGCCACACACACACCAGGACCTCCACTCAAGACAGCAATCCAGATCCAAGCAGGTTAAAGCAACAGTGATTACCCTCTGAATAGTTGCTTTGTCCCTTTACAATGTGGGGGCCAGGGGTTCTGGAAGCAGCTGCAGCTGCTGAGCCTCTGATGCTTGTCCCTCCAGAGCCAGGGCCAGACCACATTCAGTCCCTTCCAGTTCCAAGGAAGTTCCACACTGACCTTTTACTTTGTCTTTGGTGTTTATGGGTTGAGAAGTCTGGAAGCTGCCACAGCTGCTGATTATTCACTCTCCTGAAGTCTGCATGGGCCACTGCTGGTTGGGGCCATGCTGAGGCTAAAACCACACAGCTCATGGGGCTCTGCTCTGCACCCAGCATGCTGCATGGACCCTTCCTGTCTGCCTGCTGGCTATCTTCAGCAGGAGATTTCTTTCTGTCACTTTGTGTGTTCTGTAGCTCTAAAGTTTGTTTAGAGTCATGTTCAATAGGTATTTGAGGTGGGCATTGGGGAGCTAACAGAATTTTCCTGCTTCTGTGCCACCATCTTTGCTCTGACCCACAAGATTTTGAGTTACGGTTTTTCTCTCCTTCTTTCCCCTACCTCCACCCCAATATAGAGAGCCTACTGAATATCCCTTCCCTCAATCTGTTCTCTCCTGTATCCTCCCATACCCCAACTTTCTAGTAGGGCAAGATTGATTTATATTCCACGGGTCCGGTATATCTTATTTCCAAGTTGCATGTAAAAAAAACACAAATTAACATTTGTTTATGAAACTTTGATTTCCAGATTCTTTCCCTTCCTCCCTCCTCACACACTCACACTGGAAAGACAAGCAATTCAATATAGGCTGTACGTGTGTAGTTACGCAAAATGTTTCCACAGTAGCTATATTATGAAAGACTAAATATATTTCCCTCCATCCTATCCAACTCCCCACTTAATCTATTTTCTACTTTAACCCTGTCCCTTTTCAAAAGTATTTGCTTCTAATGACCCTCTCCATCAATCTGCCCTTCCTTCTATCATGCCCCCTCTTATCTCCTTCCCCCCTACTTTCCTCTAGGGTAAGATACCTAATTGGGTGCATTTGATTCCCTCCTTAAGCCAAATCCAATGTGACTACGTTTTACCCATTCCCTTTCACCTTCCTGCTCTTCCCTTCCATTGTACAAGTTTTCTATTGCCTCTTTTATATGAGATAATTTAAGCTATTCTATCTCTACCTTTCTCCTTTTCCCAATATATTCCTCTCTCACCTCTTAATTTTGTTTTTTAGATCTCATCCCTTCATATTCAACTCACTCTGAGTACTATACATATACACATGTACACACATATAAACATACTCACATATACTTATATACACATACACCCTCCTATATATGCATATGTATATATACATACACACACACATACACACACACACACACACACACACATACACATATATTCCCTTCCACTATCCTCATGATGAGAAAAATCTCATGAGTTACAATTATTGTTTTTCCATGTAGGAATGTAAATAGTTCAACTTTAATTAATTCCTTAAGATTTCTTTTTCCTGTTTACCTTCTCATACTTCTCTTGCTTCTTGAATTTGGAAGTCAAATTTTCTGTTCAGCTCCAGGCTTTTCATCAAAAATGCTTGAAAGTGCTTTATTTCATTGAATAGCCACATTTTCCCCTGAAGCATTATACTCAGTTTTGATGGGTAGTTGATTCTTGGTTTTAATCCTAGCTTCTTTGGCCTCTGAAATATGTTATTCCAAGCTCTCTAACCCCTTATTGTAGATGTTGCTAGATCTTGTGTTATCCTGATTGTGTTTCCACAATATTCAAATTGTTCTTCCTGACTGTTTATTTTCTCCTTGACTTGGGAACTCTGGAATTTGGTTATAACATTTCTTGTAGTTTTCTTTTGGGGAATCTTTTTCAATAGGTAAATTCTTTCAATTTCCATTTTGCTCTCTGGTTCTAAAATATCAGGGCAATTTTATTTGAGAATTTCTTGAAGAATGATTTCTAGGCTTTTTTTTTGATGATGGCTTTCAGGTAGTCCAATAATTTTTAAATCAATCTCTCCTATTTTCCAGGTCATTGGTTTTTCCAATGAGGTATTTCACATTACCTTCTACTTTTTTTTCTATTTGTTTGGATCTGTTTTGTAGTACCTTGATTTCTCATAAACTCATTAGCCTCCATTTGATCCAATCTAATTTTGAAGGAATTATTCTCTTCAGTGAGTTTTTGAAATTCCTTTTCCATCTGAACAATTCATTTTTTTTTTAAGGCATTCTTCTCCTCATTGGCTTTTTGGGGCTTTTTTTCAATTTGAGTTATTCTATTTTTAAGGTATTTTTCCATTTTGTGTCTCCTTTAGCAGGTTATTGACTTGCTTTTCATGATTTTCTCCCATCGTTCACATTTCTCTTCCCAATTTTTCCTCCAATTCTCTTCATTTTCAAAATCTTTCTTAAGCTCCTCCATGGCCTGTAACTTGTTCATATTTTCCTTGTAAGCTCTTGATGCAGGATTTTCGACTTTGTTGGATTCTTCTGGTTTCATGTTTTGATCCTTTTTGTCCCCAAAAGGGATTCTATGGTGTAACAGCAAGCACCGTAGCATACCTAGGGCGGCTACTAGCACAGGTTCTTAGATCTGCTTTTCTAAAGGAAAGCAATTCAAAATGGGTTAACAATCTCACTTTAATCAAACATATCATTTACCTAGTTCAGGGGGAAAAGT
>JAQQSV010020571.1:0-10960 GCA_028646515.1 Pseudochirops corinnae
ACACACACACATACACACACACACATACACACACACACATACACACACACACATACACACACACACACACACATACACACACACACACACACACACACACACACACACCTGCTTTCCACTAAACTCTTTGCTTCCCAACTTAAATCCCTTTTTCACAGAAGGCCTCCCTCAATCCCTCTTCACCCCAATGCCCTCCAGCTTTAATTATTTCCTGTCTGTCTTACACATAACTTCTGGGGTATGTATTTGCTGGCATGCCGTCTCCCCCATTAGACTGAGAGCTCCTTGAGGGGGGGACTATCTTTTGCCTCTTTTTATATCCCCAGTGCTTAGCACAGGGCTGGGCACACAGAAGGTGCTTCATAAATGCTGACTGATTCCTGATTGTTGAGGCCTTCATTTCCTCATCTGTGAAATAAGGAGGTTAGACAGGATGGTCTGTGAGGCTCTTCCTATAATCTTTGGTCACTTGGAGAAGGATGGGACAAAATGGTCTCTAAGGTCTCCCTCCCATCTCAAACATGAGGATTTTAGGAAGCCTGGAAGGAGGAAAGCCAAGCTAGGTTTCCTATACCCTAGAGAGGCATCATGGCACAGGGGAGGCCAAGGCCTGGCTTCCAGTCATGCCTCAGTCACCCCCTGGCTCTAGGAAGATCTCTATGTTTCCCCACCTGTAAAATAGGAAGGAAATGAAGACACAGAACTCATAGCTTGGCCCTGAGGACCCCAGGAGATCACTGTGGGAAATGTTGCCCAAATATTCAAGGATAACATAAAAGTCAACCATGGGCTGCTGATTGTGATTATCAAGATTCCCACTGCCAGGAGATCTCCAGAAACAGTTAAATGAAAACCCTGGGCCTGGGCTCTCTGCCTGGGGAGGAGACAAGGGGGACGGCTAGCTTGGCCCCACAACTCCCTTTCAGGCAGACTTTTGGAATCTTCAAACTCAAATGTACCCTCCATTCATTTCTAAGAAACTGCCCTTGCCTCTAGTGGGAACAAACGCAATATCAAGAGAACTTCCTTTAAAAAATGGAAATCTAAGCCCCAAATGGAAGGGGTGGCAGGTCCTCCCTGAAGCCCAGCATGGAAATCAGCATGGTCAAGTTCAATCTAAGGTTACTGCTCTGCCCAACTCAGTGTTAGCATTCTTAATTTTTTTACTAAGAAAATCCAAGCTCAGTTAAAGAAGGGTTTTGTGTTTTTCTTCTTCAGAGATTTGTGAAAAGAACTGAGGGGCTTTTAAGGCAGTTTTGAAAGCCACTTTAGGGACTTTTCAGAGAGGAGACAAATAAGGTAGTCTAGCATTGTGGGTACAGAGAGGGCCTGGGTTCAAATCCCACCTCTGACAGGCTGGCTATACAACCCTGAACCAACGGCTTCATCTCTGATGTTCCAGAAAACTTTCTAAGGCTAACAGGTGACAAGGCAAGTTCTCATCCTGGGCTCCTCTGACAAATGAAATCACAGGGCCCATCTCTTTTTTTTTTTATATCACACAAGGGAAAACAACAAGGTTCAAAGTAGTTCAGGAATGCTCCTTCCTTCATAGAGAATGAGTGCCCCAATACAGAGGGGAGGGGTATCCCAAGCCCAATTTCAAAAGAAACCAAATTAATTGATGGTGTTCAGGAATCCCCCTGGATTCCCAAACTGGGCAGAGTTAACAGAGGAAAACCTGCCTGAGTAAAAATCATACAGGATAAGGCATGAATAACAAGCTGCTGGGGGGAACAAACATGAACGAAAGCATGCTCGCGCGCGCGCGCACACACACACACACACACACAGAGTAAATTCACCAAAAAAAAAAGTATGACAGAAACTTGAGGGGGTTGGGCAGCCAAGGGTATCTATCCCATCTTAAGTCAGGATTGATCACACTGGCAGATGGTATATGCTAACAAGGGGGCAGAGGAGAATTGAGAGCTCCCCCATTCTTAGCTTGACAGATGGAGAATGCACAGAATTTGGACTCAGAGGTTCTGAGTTCATGGTCTATTTGTGTAATCTGGAGCAAATTACTTCTCTTTCTGGTCTCAGTTTCCTTACCTGTAAAATGGAGGTGATCCCCAAGATATTACTAAGGGGGGAGAGGAACATGATGCTTCTTTGAATTGAGTGGGACCAAGCTCAGTCCTGGGGAAGCCCAGGACCAAGGAGAGTTGATCAGGCTTCTCCAGCACTTGCTTCTTCCTTACAGACCCCAACCCATTGGTCTAAGGACGACCTGGACAACAAAGGTTGACCATGGCTGACATCTGGGGCTTCCCCTTAAACAAGGACCAGCAGGGCCTGCTCTAGGAACTGTTTGGCATACGTAGTAGATGTCAGGTATAAAACAGCTATTTAAAACCTGGCTTCCCTTGGTCTTCGTCATCAGGGAAACAGCTCCCCCAAGACAGCATCAATGGACAAAAAGACTTTGCTAGAAAATAATTCACACCCAGGAAAGTCAGCTCCAAAGAGAACAGACCTTTCCAGGCATGACTCCCAACCCAGCCAAGGACCCAGACTCAAATCCAGGCTGAGCCAATTTACAATCTCAGAGGTCCTGCACAAGGACATCACTTCACTGCCCTGGGAACTGTGAAATGAAGGTACTGGACTAGTTACCTCTGACCTCCTATTAGCTCTAAATCTATAAGCCTATGAAGCTCCCTTCCCTGTTGGCAGGTGGGGGACTAGAGGTGTTGAATACTGAATGTCAGATGCCCAATAAAAGGCATGATGGATCCACCTAGCAGCCAAGATGGTGAAGTGGAGAGAGCACCAGGCCTGGAGTCAGAAAGACGGAAGTTCAAATCCAGGCCTAGACACTTTCTAGTTGTGTGACCTTGGGTAAGTCACTTAACCCCTATCTGCCTCAATTTCCTCAATTGCAAAATGGGGATCAGAAAAGCATTCACCCGCCAGGGTTGTTGCTCCAGTGTCTTGCTCATAGTTGGTGCTTAATAAATGCCTGTTTCTTTCCTCCCTTCCCTCTGTTTAAATCTGTGCTCCTAGGAGCACTGGAATGAGGAAGAGAGGACGATGGAAATGTGATTAGAAATTAAAGGTGATATAACAACAAAAGTCATCAATGTATTTTTTAAAAATTGGGTGTTTAGACCAGATATTTCCTAAAGCCTCTTTATGCTGTAAAAGTCAATAATTCTTTGACTTCTGGAAACCAGAGGTTCTATTTCTTCATCCTGAGGCCCAATGTTTGTTACCAAGAGTACTTTGGCTATGTGACCCGATCCCAAGATCAGCTTACACTTGTCAGTGACTGCCCCAGACTCTTCCCCTTTTAACTCTTCCCCTTCCCAGCTGTGAACTTCACAAATTAAATGCTTTTAACAGCATTTGACAAAGCATTTTCACACTCAGGCTCTCATTTGATTTTCACCACTATACCCCTGAGGGTGAGTAGGGAAAGTATCATGCCCATTTTATAGATGAACAAATTCAGGCTCTGAGAACTTCAGTGACCTTGCCCAAGGTAACAAAGCTAGTTTGTTGGCTCATAGCTCATGGTACTTAAGTATCAGTAAGAGATATTAATTATCCTTCAGTCCATGTCTTTAACCTCCTCATGGATCATGGACCCCTCTGCCAGCCTGGGAGGGATACCTGTTCAGAATATAAAGGTTACTGCCTACCCTCAGAAATGAAGAAGCTGGAAAATTTAGTTAGAAGTTACTGAAAATAAAGAGGTATGTTTCCCCCCACCCAAGCTCACAGATCCCCTGAAATCTGTCCAAAAACCCTGTGGAGACACACAGACCCCAGACCAAGAAACCCTGATCTAGTTCAACTCCCTCTTTTTATACAAAGGGAAACTGAGGACCACAAAAGGAAATCTTAACTATTATCAAACAGATAGGAGATCATGAGGACCCCTGGTGCCTTTACTACTTGGCTCATATGCTGCCTCCTATAGGAAGTCCTGATTTCCCCAGTCATTCAAAATTTCTCCCTCCTCAAATAATCACACACAAGAAGTCTCAAAAGTCTTAGTGCAGTTTTAAGCTCAAATAACTTAAATCCAGTAGGTGCCTAAGCAATGCATGTCAGCTGAGCAGATGGATTCTACCACTATTAATGGGACTTCTCCATTTATTGAAGCCTCCCTTCAACAGCCAAAGTTGAGCGGTCTCTGTCTGACATCTTCTAATTTTTTAGGGTTTGGTTCAAAAATCTTGAGAGATTTCCCTTTTTCCAGAATCTTTTCTGTATGTGACATGACTTCTCTGGGTCACCTCTATACACGTGAGGCGCCATGGGAGACAAGACTACACTGAGGAGGTGGCAAAGGTTCCAAGTCTAGCTTTCCACCACTTGGAGCCTCATTTCTCTAGACCTCAATAACTCCAGCTCTACAATGAGGGCCAAACCTGGCCAGCCCACCTCATCCCACTGTTTTCAGAAGCAAGTGGATTAATGGAGGTTGAAAGCCCTTTGTAGAATGAGAATCCCATAGAAAACAAAGGAGTCACGCAACCACCATGATTTTGAGCGAGAAAAGACCTTAGAAAGTCATCTAGTCTTTGGCACCCAGAGGGAAAAGCAGTTTTACTGGAGGAGTTGCTAGGAAGCCACGAGCAAATATTAAATGTCTAATATGGTAGGTCCCAGGAGAGAAAGAGAAGACAATGGAAATGACCCTGCCCCCCTCAAGGACCTTACATTCTAACGGGGGAGAGCAAATTAAACAGAGCTGGAAAGGCAGGGAAATATTGTTCTTGTGGCATAGTATGGAGCCGGGCTGGAAGTGCCTGGAAGGTCTGATAATTCACTCTTTTATTCCTATTTTTCCTGTATCTAGCTCCTTTTGGGTACATTTATTGGCATATGGTCTCCCCCCTTAGACTGCAAGCTCCCTGAGGGCAGGGACTGTCTTTTGGCTCTTTTTGTATCTCTGAAGCTTCTTAGCACAGTGCCATCCCCATGGTGGGCACTTAATAGATGTTTATTGAATTGAGAGCTCACCTATGAGGGTCCCCAAAACCAAGAAATGCATATTATCAATGTCAGTTACAACCGCAGGGGAAAAAAAAAGATGCCTATCCACAAAAACATAAAGATATTACTAAATGGGCTTCCAAAAAAGGATGGATATGGATAAGGGAAACAAACAGAGTCAAAAAACTCTGAATTAAACTAGGAGGCATCCACTAAAGACCAGAGAAGGGGATTGTTTTAGGTCTAAGAGAAATCCCTAAATAACAAAACTGGACAAGAGACCACTTATTCTCCAAGGGCTAGAAGGAACCAGAAGCTAGAATTGTGGACTTTGGGGACAGAAAAGGACCTTAGAATTTCTATCTCATCACTCTATGTATGAAGACCCTAAGGCTCAGAGAAATGACTTCTCCAAGGTCACATGTCAAGCTCATAGTAGAGATCAGAACTTGCAACTCTGTCTCCCGATTTCTTGTCCAGTGCTTTTTCTTTGTCTTTATCATATAATCCTTCTTTTTTTGCCTTTCAATTTCCCTTTCATTTAATAATTAACATTGGTATATTGTAAAGTAGTTTAAGTGACATTATTTCATTTGATAATGAAACACACAGACAGCATAGCTATTACACAGATAAGGCAACTGGGTGTCAAAGAAATAGAGACATTTGCCCAGGTGCCACCACTGCAGTCAGAGGCAGGATTCCGACTGACCACGGCCTTCCTGATTCCCAAGCCCAGAGGGCAGAGGACAAATGGCCAGGTCATAAGGCAGGTAGCCATTTTAGAAGTGAGCATGTTCCCTCCCTGTGGTATGTGTAGGCCCTCTGTCCGTGTGTGATTATCATCTCATCTCACCTCCAATCCTGTCTGATCACAAACTCCTGTTGTGCCTGTGTGTCTCTCCCCTCTCACATACAGGAATCCCACTGACTTCAAAGGAAATTCTAGATGGTTGGGGGGGGGGGGGGAGGAATTATGCCCCCAGGGGGGACAAGCCTGGTGACTTGACTTTGTTTCTTTTCTCCCTATCCCCTCTTTAATACCTGGAAATGCTTAAACCTCAGAAGCTCAGACTAGGCTCAACTTTAGGCAAGTTAATGACAAAGTCCCTGGATTCCTAGGTGGAAGGCCCCAACAACAATTTCCTCAGATTTCAAGGGAGTTGGAAGGCCCTTAGGCCACATCAGCAGCCTTCTCAGGTGGGCATTCTGGAGGATAACGCGCTTACCCAAAAAGGGACAGATTAGTAGGACTGGGTCACTCTGGGACTTCGGTGCAGCCCAATGGGCAGCAACCACTGGGGTGAACTGGGAGGATCCTCAGGGAATGTTTAGTCTGATCCATGCCCAAAGAAGACAGGGCTAAGTTTTATCCATCCTCCATAGACAATAGAGTCCTGCAATGGAATTGCAGGTTTTGGCTGTGGAGTCAAAGGACCTGGGTTTGAATTTGCAGTGAATCGAGGCAATTCTAGCTGCAAGAGACCAGAGAAGTCAGGTAGCCCAACCCAATCATTTTCCACAAAAGGAAACTGAGGCCCAGAGATAATAAGAAACCTCCCAAGGTTACACAAGTAATGAACAGCCAGGCTCTAAAGCCAAACCAGGTCCTTTGTTTACAAACCCAGCACTCCTTTCACCCCCAGTGGGCCAGGCACTGAGAATGGGGAAAACAAAAGAATGAACCCTTAGCTGCCCTCAGCAAGCTCCCAATCGGATGGAGAAGGGGAACAGGAGATGATCAAGAAAACAAATGCAAAAGGAAGTCAAGAATTTCCAGAGGGCTTGGGAGAGGCCTCAGGATTCCATTAGCCCGGGGAGGAAAGGTCCTCCCCCAGTTGTGGCGGGCGGCTTCTCGGAAGCTTCAGAGCATTTCGGGAGGAGGCGAGATGTGTGTCAGCTACGACTTGCCCCAGGGTCTTACTGGATCCAAAGCAGTCTCCCCAACCTCTACCATATTTGCCTTTTCTCCAAAATGGGTAGAGAAGGCCAGGCCTTGGGATTTCCTTTACTTAGGGGACTCCTCAAGGAGAAAATGCCATTTTCTAATGCAGGACAACACTTTCTCTGCCAGTTTAATTCTTTAGAGCACTTCGAGGTTAAGGAACTCAGCCACAGTCATTCAGCCAGGATTTCAGGTCTTCCTGGCTCTGATACCAGCTAACAAGAGTTCCAGTGAAGGGGGAAAAGAAAGGGTGAAGGGGAGGAGGAAAAAAATGACAAAATCCTCTTAGAAGAGGAAGGCCCCAGGCCACTGGGAGAGCCTTCTGGCCATTGCCAATCATTTACTGAAGCTGGGCCAGCTTCCTTTTCTAGAAAAGGTAAGGAGTGGACTAGATCCTTTCTGAGGACCATTCTAGCTAGGAGACGGGATAATTGACCTCAAGTACCTGGAAACTCTCTGCCTCATGAGGACAGTGCCTTTGTAGGCACTGGAAAAGGAAATTCTTCCCTCCTTTAATACCAAGAGCTGGCAAGGAAAGCTGTTTCAGTGGGCTTGGAATCAGGTCTTGGGCTTGAATTCAAAGCCTCAGACACCTGCAAGCTGTGTGACCCTAGGTAAGTCACTTAACACGTCTCTACCTCAGTGTCCTTCCTCTGTAAAGCAGAGGTAAAAATTGCAGTGACCTTACAGGGATTTCAAGAGGTTTGAATGAGAGAAGGTATTTCAAGTGCTTTGCAAACTTGAAAAAGGCTACGCACATTAGCTATTCCAAAGAGCTGACAGTTTTTTTTAAAAGAGTTTCCCATGCCAGATCTCATCTGATGCTCCCAACAGCTCCTCCAAGTCGAGTGTAGACAACGGGGAATTGTTATAGAAGAAGAACCTGCCTGGGAAGGATGAAGCAGCTTCCTCAGGGAGAGCGAGGCCGTGGGAGCCCAGGGCTCTCCTGTTTCCAAGCACAGCATTTTCTCTCTCTCTCTCTCAAATGCTTTTTACAGTGACCGGCTTGCTCTGACCTTCATCCTGGTCTGTGGGCAAGGGGCACAGTGCTCACCCTTCTCTGTCACCGCCACCCCTCCGCAAATCTGCAACAGTTGATAATGGCATTTCCTTGAGTCCAGGAGATCGGTTTTCAGAAGCACACACGCACACACACACACACACACACAACTCCGTACAATCCGCTCCCCCTGCTTGTGCAGAAACCTCAAACAGGATGAAGGTCAGACAGGGATAACAGGCCAATTTAATTCCCAGCTCACAAGGTGTAAGCAATTTTAATTACGGTCTGCCACTGAAATCACACAAAGATCGGATGGCATCTCAGTGCAACTGCTCATCAAGGGAGACAAGAGGCTTGTAATTGTAACCGGCGCGTAATCACGGCTAGTGGCCTCCAAGAGGGAGGCAAGGAGGGAGAGAGCAAAGCTGCCAGCGGCGGCGGCTGCAGCCCGGGGCTTGCCTGGGAAGCCTGGAAGAATGCAAACCCAGGAAAGGCACGGAAGGAAGGAAGCCTTTCCCACTGCCAAGGAGTAGGCTGCAGCGTGCCGTGGAGCTGAAAGCCCGGGATCTGCGTCCAAAGGCACCGGCAAAGCTTTGGACAGCGCGGCGCGAGGGCTCCGTAGCTTCGGCTGGGCCGAGACGCGTTCCGCGTTCCAGCCCCCAGCCCCCTCCTCCCCTCCTTTGTTCCAACAATTTGCTCGGATGTAGCAGCGGTTTGCAGGACCAGACAGACTCCTAATTAGCTTGCACCAAACCCAGCTCCACAGTGCCGGGAGAGACTCGTAGACCTCCCCAAGTCCAGGAAGCAGCTGGATACAGAAAATCATGGGCTCCAGAGTCGGAGGCCCTGGGTTCGAATCCCGACCCTGCCCCTTAAATAGCTTCGTGTGTCCCTTGGGCAGGTAGATCCGTTCCCCGCCCTAAGCCTCAGTTTCCACGACTGCGAAATGAAGCGAGTTGGAGCCCATGGTCTTTGAGGTGCCTTCAGCATTAGAGCTGGGATCCAGCGAACACCGGGGCTGCCGCCCAGGGACCGAGAGTTTGCAAATCCGCTCCCCCTCCCCTCCCCCAGCACTTCCCTTCCGAAGAGGCGCCGGGAGCCCCGCAGCTGGCCAAACTTTCAGCAAACAAGCGGGAAGCAGCGCCCCGCCCGGCCCCCGCCCGGTGCCAAGTTTGGGGAGGACTCGGTCCCAGGGATGCCCGCCGGCTGCAGGAGGGGGGTGGGGCGTGCGAGGCGGGGGCACCCACCGGGGCCGGGAGGGGGCGGCCAGGCCCTGCCCAGCTCGCACCCGGAAGGAAGCCGGGATAGCTAGCCTGCTTTCGCTTCCAGGAGTCCCCGCGCTGGGGCCGGAGGGAAGAGAGGATCTCACAGCTCAGATCTCCCATCTGGCCCCCCCTGAAGAGCAGGAGGCAAACGCCGCGGGGGGCGCTGTCAGCGGCCCCCAGCTGGAGCAGAGCCACAATTCCTGCTCCCGGAGAGGGGCCACGCTTACATTTGGGGACTGTGGGCAGGGGAGGACTTGCTGGAAGGCAAAGGGAGAAAATGTACCCCCTTTAGGACATATTGTCCCCCCACCTCCGCTCTCTACCTCTTCCTCCAGCTGTGACTGCTCAAACTTGCCTCCCAGAGGCCGTCCCAGGCCTAGGGAGCTGAAGGAGGGGGACAAGGTCAGCACCAACCCGCACCCTCTCCTCGGAGCACCCTGACATTCGGGCTGCACCCCTGCCTGCAGTCGTTCCCCTCCCTCTTCCCTCGCTATGGGAGGCTCTCGCCTGCCACCGATCTCCCAGGCTCGGGGGCGCTTAACAAAGTGGATTACGTCGCCCTCTGGGAGCCTGAGGAAAGTGGGGGAGGGAGGGCAGGCCGCGGTGAGGGGGGTAACTGGAGGGCGAAAGGAGAGGCGAGCAGAAAGAAAAAGAAATCAAGTTTGTAGGCGAGCGCTTCCCCGGCCGATCCCCGTCGCCATGCTTAGGATTCCGGGCGCCCCCCCTTCCCTCTTCTTTCTTTCAAGTAGATACTGAAACTAGGCCAAAACTTTTCTTCCCCTGCCTTTCTCTTAGGCACTAGACTGAAATGTGCCCTACGGAGCCCCATGGAGCTGGGCTTTCTTAGCCACAATGGGCAGACTAATTAGATCATAGAAGCGAGCCAGTGATACTGTAACTAGGAGCCAAACAAGAGTGAAGGCAAGAGGCGAGAAGGGGCCGGAGCACGGAGACGGACGGACCGAAACAGGGAGACCCGGGCGCAGAGGGAGAACCACGGAGCGCAGAGGGACCGCGGAGCCACAGAAGAAGATCGGGGAGGGGGGCACAGAAGGAGATCCTGGACGCGCAGATAGAGAGCCACGGGGCGCGGAGTCAGAGCCACGGGAGCAGAGCCACGGGCGCATAGGAGATCGGGGGGGCGCAGGCGGACTACGAGGGCACAGGAGATCGCGGGGGGGTGGCATGGAAGGAGATCTCGGGGCGCGGGGGGACCATGGGGCCACAGAAGAAATCCCGGGGGCGCACAGGGAGACCACAGGGGCACAGAGAAAGCACGAACGAGGCCAGGAAAGTTTGCACCTTCCTACTCACCGATCAAGCCTCCCACCAGGAAAGCGATGACTTGGAAAACAAGCAGAATTCCACCGACAACGCAGAGCTTCTTGGTGCTCATGTTCTCTATAATTGCCCCAGCCATATTTCCGCCTTTCCCCCCACCCCGGCGCCTTTCTTTTCCTTGGCTTTCTAGCTCCGCGTGTGCGGGAGGGGTGGGCTTATCAGCAGCCCCCTCTTCTTTGGGAGCTACGGACACCTCCGGGCTCCTCCGCGGCTGCAAAACTTCAGGGGACTAATGCGGGCACGGGATGGAGGAAGGCAGCACTGATTAACCACACGAACCGGCTCGAGGTCGGGCTCCCCCTGTGCCGAGAGCCGTGATTGTGCTCGCTAGCTAGCTCTGCCACGGGCTGTGGACGCTTTAAAGGAGCAGGCAAGTGGATCACATGACTCTCTCTCTCTCTCTCTCTCTCTCTCTCTCTCTCTCTCTCTCTCTCTCTCTCTCTCTCTCTCTCTCTC
>JAQQSV010020572.1:0-10960 GCA_028646515.1 Pseudochirops corinnae
TTGTCTTTAGCTGTGCGTTGTTGAGGATAGTCCATTTTATCAAGGTTGGTCATCATATGTACGATGTGTCTGTGATTGTGTACAGGTTTTGCCTGGTTCTGCTCTTCTCACTTAGCATCAGTCCGTATAATAGGCAGGGCTATTCTTTTGGAGAGAGGGAGACCTATAGCACCCATAGAGAATGAGGAACCTTTAATTTTATTGGTGTCAACCTCATTCTCTTTGCCTTTTTAAGTGACTTGTATAGAAATGTTTCATCTTTTTGTTTGTGTGTGTAGCACCAGCTAGATGACTCATTGGGATCTAACCTCTATGCCCATCTCTGTTATTACAGATACTTCCTTCATGGTTGAATTAGTTTTCCAAAATTAGGATGAGAGCTAGGAGGGACAGAACAGGGATAGGAATAGAGTCAGATGACCTAAAACCGATCAAGCAAATTCGAATGACACCAAACCACCTAGCAGAGTTTCCAGGCCACTCTGCTCCTGTTGTATAACCAGCTTGCTATGTGTCAGGGTTAGTTAGCTCAGTTGATAGGGTACAGGGTTCATGAGGCTAAGGATACCAATTTTATCTCTATTTTATTCTGATGTATCCTATATTATGGCCACAGACAAAGTATTTGTTTTTAATCAGAAAGAGTTAAATTAAAAATGTATTTAGATCAGGGGAAATTAATTACTATTGGTGGAAAAACAATTTTATGTGTATCCCCTACCAACTGGTAATCATTATTATAATCTAATATAATTTAGGAGATTATTTAATTTTTGCTTCGGTGTTCCCAAAGTCTAGCATATTGCTTGATGTGTAGCTAGATATTAATAAATGATTATCGATTGATGGATTATATAATGAACCTTTTCTTTTCTCATTCTGAAGTGATATTGCTAATGGTGATCACTAGAAGTCTGTGAGGTTGGGGTTAAGAAGATCCATTAACATCTGATTTACTGCATTGTATCCTTATAGAAGACATCTTTTGTCTGCCCTTTAAAAAAGTTCACCCAGATGTATATTTTATGACCACTCCCACTACAACTCCAGTTCAACCCTGATAACTGATCTTCCACAAGTCAAAAATGTTTCCTGATAATGCCTCCTTCATCAAAGCCAATTTCTATTCTCTTAAGGCTTTCTCTGGAAATTACTGCTGGTGATTATTCACTACTGGTGACAATGTTCTTCCCTTCTACCTTCATCAACAACCTCATTTCTGTGCCACTTGCCTCATTTTCTCATGTGCTATTAAATTTCAGTCCTTCATAGACACACTGCTGTTTGAATGAATTGCTGCTGGTTCTGCTGCAGACTGAAAACACCCAACATACCCCTGGCCCCTCCTGCTTTAGACTAAACATACATTAAATTTAGGAAATGCATCCTGCTTAGGTTGAATACACAAAGTCTTGCTGTACACAAAATTATTTATTTGCATACTACTCCACAAATATTGCACCCACTACACATCTATGCACTTTTTAGACTAAATTCCTTTTAGTGAGGGACTACGTGCCATGGATCCATTTAAACTGACTTAGAATGCTGCTGTTTGGCTGTGTTTAAAGTAGACTTGAAAAATTTATATAAGTCAAATCTACCCTGGGAAATTGAGGCCTCTACTAGCAAATCAGTTTGTGTAACATGCTAATACATTTCATTTCATTTCATTTTGGTCACTCATTTTATTTGATGTCCAGTCTTGTAGGTGTACTGGTGGTTGAGATTCTCTTTGGGCTTTCTGGGAACCAAGGTTGAGGACTTCTCCAGTACTACATAATACGTGACTATGGTATCTCAGTGCAGGAGAACTCCCTCCACCAAAGCAGCCTTCAGTACAACTGTGAATTGAGAGATATATCCTTAGTAGTTGCCTGATGCCAATAAAGATTAAGTGAATTGTCACTGTCCAGGGGACAAAAAACATTATTAGAGGTTAGGGCTGATCCCACCTCTTTCTGAACCAAAATTCTGAGTTCCACCCTTTATGGCAAGCTTCTTCTTTCATCAACTTTGAGTAAAATCCTTGGAATATTTCAACTCCTTCCAGAAATGCACTAATTTTAGTTGAACAAAAAAGAGAAAGGGATGAGAAATATGCATGGTACTATAGATCAGCTACATGCTTCTTCTACCAAAGGAAGGAAGAAAGAAAGAGAGAAAGAAGGAAAGAAGGAAGAAAGCGAGGGAGGGAGGAAGAAGAAAATTATGTGAATGACAAGCTCAAATATGTTTATCTGATGATGCAATTGAGGCCATTCAATGTATATTAAAATGTGACTGATATTCATACATTTGTAATATTTAATTCTATTCTAATTTTCATGTATTAGTTCTACTGTAGGAAAATTTTAGTTCATATCTTAGTTATATTAGAGAGATAGAGCACCAATAAAGCATTGATAACATGATAGAAATTGTACTAAGGAAGGATATATAAGTATAAGCAAGAAAGTCCAGTCTTTGCCTTTATTTATGTTGTAACAGGTAAAGACCACACAAAAAGAAGAAGTAGAAAGTAGAGGTAGTAGGGGGAGGGGATTACTTAGTAGCATGTACAGGAAAAAGTATGGTTGCCTAGTTCCCTGCAATGTGGGCCGAATGTCACCGTTAGGAGCAGAGTGACCAAGAGGTGGAGTCTAAAGTTGCTTTGGGAGTATGAGCATGATAACCTGGCGTATATGTGTTATGGTGTGTTATGGTGAGAAGATGGCCATTATGCTAAATAATGGCCCTTTTTTTTTCTTTCTGAGGCATGTTCAATTCCTAAAGTTACTTAATGAAAATAGTGCAAATTTCTAGGAAATTTAATGTTTAAATAGCATTGCTTTGTTCAAAGATGTACTAACTGATTTCTATAATTTGAACTAAATATCTCAGTAGTATGTCTGAAGGTAATCAATTATGAGAGTCATTTATTAGTTCATAAATCGCAAATACCTTGAATATTGTTATGTGTGTGTTGCAAAATTATATTTATATCGTCAGAATTTTTGTTGCCTACTCATGAGTTAGTTCTAATATATAAAACTGAGCTGTGACTATCTCTCATTTACAAAATTGAAACTTTCAAAAAAAGATAAAGAAAAATTAACCCAAGAATTTAATATGCCATCATTTAGCACTTTGAAAAATCACTTTTAAATTAACACTTTAAATTGTAAATTCTAATAATTAATCTTACCCTTTGGAAGTTCTTAGTACTTGCTCCATTAGGAAAAAAACCAAAACAAACCAAAACAACAACTGTAGGAGTGGCTAGGCAGCACCATGAATAGAGCACTGGCCCTGGAGTCAGAAGGACCTGAGTTCAAATATGACCTCAGACACTTAACACTTGCTAGCAATGTGACCTTGGGCAAGTCACTTAACTCCAAATGCCCTGGCCTCCCCCTTCAAAAAGCAAAATAAAAACAACCCAAAACAAAAAACCACCACCACCTACAATAAAACTGTATTATTAAATTCAGAGTACTTAGGTGATGTAGGTAATTTTACTTTGGATATCTCTTACAAAGAGAAAGTCAGCTTATCCAAATCAGACAAAAGCCTTATTTATACCTCTTTGAAAAAATAGTATTTGCTAAGGTCATCAATAAAAATCGAATCTATGGGCAAAAAGACCCCCTAATAAACTTTCAATTTTAGCACTGGAGAAAAGAGCAGGTAAGACCTAAAATGTTTATTTTAAAGATGACATTTACAAATCAATCCTACTCTTCCTTGGCTCTTGAAAATAGTTCTTTATTGCAAATTTGATTAAAATCAGTGTTACTTTCGATTTTGGGAGGGAAGAATGCTCACTGTCAGTGTCAATAAAACACAAATAAATTGAAAGGGCACCATCTACTGGATTATTAGCAAAGGCTGAGCTAGAGTGATTTCAGGCAGCAAATGTAAAATTTAATCTTCTCATAACTCCAAGAAAGAAATGTAAGCACTACAGTGTAACCCATAATGTAGCTTCTCAGTGATGCCATAGTTGAATGGGAAGAGAGATGAAAGACAAGCTTTAAATTATCTGCCGAGATATTCCTTCTTACAACTTGTCTATCATATTTACTTTTTGGCTTTTCCTTCATTTTTTGTTTCATGTCCATGCCCTTCCACTAATAGCTTTTTCAACAAGCTACTCTTTTCATTCTTTCAAATATTTCTTAAAACCTCTTGTTTTTGACCTCTGCACTGTTTCCCCAGGTAGTTCCCTTAATCTTATTATTGTCAATTTTTGAGAGGTATTTTAGTATAATATAATGAATATGGAACACAGGATTTGAAGATTTCACTTTCAGTCTTCATTTTCCCACTTAAATCATCCTGATCTTACAAAATGCTGAGCCATAGTGTCTTTACATATAAAAGTGGGAATAAGAATGCCTGCCCTCTCTATCTCATGGTGTTATGATATTTGGGAATGAGATTGCACACACAGAAGCTCTCTGGAAAGTACTATAGAAATGTTACTTATAATTCATTACCTTCTAGGTGACCCCAAAATCTTAGTGCAATTTTAAGTTTTAATAGATGAAGATGAATAAATTAACAAGTGAATTAGAATGCATTTATTAAATGCTCACCATGTGTCAAGTACTGTGCTAAGGGCAGGGAACACAAATAGTAAAACGGAGATAGTGTCTGTTTACATTAGTAACATAAAACTCTATTAAGACCTTTATTGTGTCCCACTATAAAATAGGTAGAAACCATGTTAATGCTCCAGAGGAAACAAATGGCAAGGCAAAATGGACAGAAGGGACATGGGGTCAGGAAGACCTCAAGTCTAACTTATATTGACTGTGTGACCCTTTACTTTTTTTTAAAAAGATGACTGTACATGAAACTGCACATTTTCTATGCACTAATTGCTATTCCATTCAAAGATACAACAAAAATATCCTGTATTTTTTTTATTCTCCCCTCCCCCTCATCCAACTGTTCAATGTACGAGTCAGCTTTCTGAAATCATAACTTGCAAACAAATGGTTGATCTGCAACAGTGGAGGAAATTTCCACATAGGGAATACCCCACACTGCCAAAATCACAGTTCTGGACCTAAAAGGGGAGGGGGGCAGATAATAATTGGCAGCTGTTATTTTAGGTTTATTTTTAATGCCTTTATCAGTTCTGGTGGATGTAAACTTTTAAAAATATATATTTATCACAACTATGTTTTAATATAATATTGGCTAATATTCAAAAAAACATTTTAAGGTTGGTGAAGCACTTCACAGATATCATCTAATTTTATTTTCATAACAGCCTCCGGAGGAAGGTGCTGGCATGATCGTTATTTTACAGTTGAAGAAAATGATGTTGTTTTTATTATCATTATTATTTGGAAAGGTGTATGTTATAAAGTTTTTCACGAAAAAATATACAAGAGGAAATGTGGAGGGGAATTAGACAATAATGGATTTGAAAAGTCCATTCATATGTACAAAGGTTCATAGGTTAATTCTAGTCCTACTCACAGTCGAAGAAAATTTTGTCTTCCTTTTTCTTAGTACCTTCTTCTCATCTGCTAGATCTTGTGTTAGTATTAACTCTATGGCTAAAGAATTTGATTGCCATGGTTGTTTTGCATCTCGACTCTGTAGGATGAACTTCACTAATCTCAGTCATAAAGTGCTCAGGACCTTCTATAGGTACTTTTTACCTACGGTCCACATGCTACTCTCTCCCCTCCAGAGGAGTCTTAATTCCTGGACTTCAAGACCATATGCCTTCCTCATTCTCACTAGTATAAGAGACTGCCAACACTGTCCTACCTCTTACAATGGTAGGGAAGGGAGAAGGGTGGTTTAGGGGTACAGATCCAGATTAAATACACACACATATGTATATATGAAATATTTAACAGAAAAACACAAAAAAATAACACTTTTAACTGGACTCCTTTCCCAGCCAGTTGTTGGAATAGTGAATGCATTGTGTACGATAGGTTTCACAATAATTGAAAACAATGACTGAGATATGCATTGCATGGTGTATGCCTAACCACTGCTCTCTCCCCTAAAATCCACGAAGTCATATTATTACAGGATTTCTAGAAGCAATTTCATTGTGATTTACAGGTGACCCAATTAAAGGAGCACCTCTCAGGTGAAGATGATCAATGGTCTATGATCTGGAACAATTAAATGCTAATAATTCCTCCAACATCAATGGAAGACTGTCATATCCCAATACAATAGTACAATCCTGCTATTGATTCCCAAGCCTTGCAGTAGTTCAGCCCTGAAATCTTCTAGCCTGGCTGACGGGGAAGATAGCAAACTAATCTCCCCAAATAAGCTTCTGCCTTAAGCTACTTTTCTTTACAAGCCCCAAATGTAAAACTCCAGGAAGGAGAAAGCAGGGCTATTTTTGGAAATCAAAATATTTAAGAACTCTGATAGTCCTCTTTCTTAATCACACAGTCTCAATAAATATTTACAGATGGAGCTGCCTCTTACAGATCTTCCAACAAAGCAGTACAGTAAGAGTTTCTTCAGATTCCTACCCATGATGATTTGCAGTGCATTTTAAGCTTAACTGATTGAACATATTTACTGCTAACTACTGAAATAAATTAACACCTGCAAATGCCAAAAGGCAAAACCGAAGCTTTTTATGTGCCATGTATTAATACAGATTCTCTGACTTTTGAAGGCTTACCCACTGTGATCAAAGCTTCATTCACTCTTCAAACATCCTTGTTCACACCACTCATCTTTTCAAAACCCTTTAGCAAAACTGTGCTATGTCATGCAGTTCTGTGATGTAGCAGGATTCTATCTGTATTTCGATGTTATTCAAAATAAATCATATTGTTAAAAATCAAGCATTTAAGTTTACAAACAAATGCTTTTTAAGTATTATATATGTATGTATATATATGTAGACAGACAGACAGATAGATAGATAGATAGATAGATAGATAGATAGATAGATTGATGATCGATCGATCGATCAGATCTCTCTCCAACCTGCTTTGTCCCAAGTTCAGGCTTTGGAATAGACAGGTGGTGTAGACCACAAAGGGTAGAGTCAGAAAGATTTGAGTTAAAATACAGCCTCAGACCCTTACCAATTGTGTGACTCTGACCAAATCACTTAACCTCTATTTGTCTCAGTTCCTTAGCTGTAAAATGAAGACACACTAGAGAAAGAAAATATCAAACCACTCTAGCACCTTTTCCAAGAAAACTTGAAATCCATGGGGTCACAAAGAGTTGAACAGGGCAGAACTACAACAATGACAATAGCTGATACCATACTTGACACCTACAAACACGGGAGTGTTATATCACTTTCACTGATTTTAACAAAGTCACGGATTTTTATAAGACGATATTAAGTTATGACTTCTTTCCCTGCTAGATTGGCAGACAGGAAGCCAGTTAGGTCATATTAGATAATGTCTCATATTAACAAATATGCATATTCAGTAGATAATCTTTAAATGAAAGAGATTATGCAATTTGAATATTTGAGAAGTGACATCACAGGAGGGGCAGGCATGGGGGTTTTGTGATCTGCATAGTTTAAGGGAGCTCAGTGAGATCACAGATTCATTACAGTATTTGAATATCAACAAACAAGGCAATTAATAGCATATCAAAAAGCTATTATTAACACACCATTCTATAAGGAACCTGGTGCTTGACTGACAATTCTGTCTGGTTGGGGAAAAAAGAACGAAAACTTAATAGCTAAAGAATATCTTTGATTCTGTCCAAGTTCCACAGACACTTTGTGATAAAATCATCAAATGGTATTGAGTGATTACTAAGTGTAAAGAACTAAGAGTGAACCCTTCACATTTAATTATTTAGTGTCTCTTTATCCTGGATAGCTTTCAAACCCTTTCCCTTTTTATCTCTTACTCCTCCCTGATACTCAGTACTTAAAAAAAAAAAGTTAGTGAATAAGGCCTTACTTAGCACTTTCTAATTGTCAGTGACTGTGCTAAGCAGTGGGAATAAAAAGAAAAAGCCAAAAAACAGTCCCTGCCTTCAAAGAACTCACATTCTCTCCTCCCTGGCCTCCCCTTCTTTCCTCTGACAATGTCTTTTCTCCAGCTAAGACCCTCATCACCTAACACCTGGAGTACTGCACCAGCCTGCTAGTGCATCTGCATGCCTCAAGTCTCTCTCACTCCAAATCATCTTCCTTTAGGTCTGAAAGCTCAGGTTTGATTAGGTAAACCCCTACTCAACAAACTCCAGCAATTCTCTATTGTCTCCAGGATCAAATATAATATTCTTTGTTTGGCATTTAAAGGCCTCCATAATCTAGCCCCTTCCTACCTTTCCAGTCTTCTTAAACCTTACTTTTCACCACATACTCTTTGATCCAGTGACAATGGCCTCTTTGCCATTTCATGACTAAGACACTCCATCTCTTGGCTTAAGAATTTTTTTTTTTCCCTGAACACCCCTAGACTGTTCTTTCTTCCCAATATTTTCTTCTGAATCCCTCGGATTCCATTAAGTCCAAACAAAATCCATCTTCTATAGCGAGCTTTTCCCAAACCCTCCATTCTAGGGCTTTCTTTCTGTTAATTATTTCCTATTTATTCTAATACTGTTTATACATTTTCATCTGTTTGTTCTCACCTCCATTAGACTGTGAGTTCTCTGAAAACAGGGACTGTCTTTTGCCTTTTATTTTTGGTGGCCTGGGGTGAGGTAGCGGCAGGGAATGTTACTCTACCACTTAGCCCGGCATCTGGTGCATAGTAGATCCTTAATAAATGTTTATTTACTAATAGATTACATCTTGCTCTAAAATATATGTATTTATGTGCATACATATATAATGTGTATCTTTGCATGTATATTATATATATATATGTGTGTATATGTATATGTGTGTATGTGTGTATATTTTCTTCGATACAGTGACACTGGTCTCCTTATTGTTCCATGAAGATCCTCCATATATCAATTCTAGGCATTTTCTCTGGCAGTCCCCCATGCTCCTGTGTTGGCTCTCTCTCTCTCTCTTTCTCTTTCTCTCTCTCTCTCTCTGTCTGTCTGTCTCTCTCCCCCCTCTTCTTCTCTACCTGTTGACTTCTCTGGATTACTTTACTTTACTTTAAATCTCAATTAAAATCCCATTTTAAATCTCAATTAAAATCCCATTTTTCCTGGAAGCTTTCTCCATACCCTCTTAATTATAGTGCCTTCTCTCTGCTAATTATTTTCCTATTTAACATGCATATAGCTTGTTTTGTATATATTTGTTTTCATGGTATTTCCACATTAATTGCAAGCTCCTTGAAGGGACGACTGTCTTTCACCTCTTTTTCTATTTCCAGCATTTGGCACAATGCCTGGGACTAATAGGTTTGTGATAAAAGTTTACTGATTGATTAGTTGCTTCCTGGGCCATCTCCAGTTGTCCTGATGAATATTTGGCCACTGGACCCAGATGGTTTGGAGAAGAACTTGCACTTGGTTCACTTGGTGAACTTGCACAGCTATCTGTCACTCAAATCAAAGTCAACTGCCAGTCATGTTATCATGGTCCTCTTCAAAAATGAAGGACAAACACAACCACCAGGGAAGACAACCTGAAAATTACCATGAATATACAAGTGTAAATGGCAAGAAATCCCAGGAGAAGGGTATTACTATGGGCAATGACTAGGAAAAGCATCCTGTAAAAAGTGGAATTTTAATTGAATCTTGAAGGAAACAAAGAGAAAAAAGCGAGAAGGACGACCATTCCAGGAAAGGAGGGCACCAATAAAAGACACAAATCCATGAAAGTTTTTTTTTTTTTGAGTTAGTTTATTGTGTAGACAGAAATAGAGCTATAAGGTGCTGTGAAAGTAAATTCAACTCCCTTATTCTGTGGGAAATTGAGGCCCATAGAGACTAAGTAGAAAGGTTAATTTACTCCGTGTCACACACATTCTAAGTGGCAGGAATTTAGAATGTACAACTAGACCCTCTGACTCCAAATCCAGTGTTTTTTGGTTGAATCATGAATATTATTAGTGTATATATTAGAAAATCAGAGACAGAAGGATACTATTCTTAGTTAATGAAAATGTGCCTGCAGTCATATGAATGCCTGAATTTCATGTCTTGTTTTATGTATTTCTGTTTTTTAAAGCTACACCTGAAAAATAACTAAGTTGCTCAAGCTCTTTCCTTAAAAAAAAATGGCAACAAGTCAGCTAGGTGAACACTGAGTGAATAATCCTTGAGTCAGGAGGGCCTGAGTTCAAATCAGGCCTCAGACACTTAACACTTACTAGCCCTGTGACCTTGGGCAAGTCACTTAACCCCAATTGCCCTGTCTTCCCCCCTCCAAAAAAATTGGCAAGAAATAAATGCAAGCTTAATCTGAGAATCTCCTATTATTGTAAATCTGTTTGTATCCCCTAAACTATTGGGGGAATTAAGAATTTGGTGTTGAGAAGAGTCCAGTTTATCAAGGTTGGTCATCATACATATGATTTCTGTGATTGTGTACAAATTTTTCCTGGTTCTGCTCTTCTCGCTTAGCATCAATTTGTATAACTCTCTCCAGGAACATATGAAGTCCATCTCCTTCCCATTTCTTAAAACACGATAGTATTCCATTACATTCATATACCACAACTTGTTTTGCCATTCCCTAATTGATGGGCATCCCCTAAATTTCCAGTTTTTTGCCACCACAAAGAGGGCTGCAATAAATATTTTTGTATATATGGGTCCTTTTCCCACTTCTAGGGGAATGACTTGTATTCTTATAAATTTTACTATTCCCTCTATATTTTAGAAATGAGGCCTTTATCAGAGATACTGGTTGTAAATATTCTTTCCCAATTTCCCACTTCCCTCTTAATCTTGGTTACATCGGCTTTGTTTCTACAGAAACTTTTCAATTTAATGTAATCAAGATTATCTATTTTGCATTTTATAATGCTCTTCAACTCTTCTTTGGTCATAAAGTCTTCCCTACTCCATAAATTTG
>JAQQSV010020573.1:0-10959 GCA_028646515.1 Pseudochirops corinnae
ATAGTTTAACTGAGTCCAAATCATCACAAATCCTTAAAATAATAGTAGACTCTTCTCTACTTGTCTGAAACTCAATTGTAAGTCATTCAAATCATTGCAGATAATGATTCAAGTCTCTTAAAGCATCTTCTTCATAGTTCTCTTCAGGATTAGTCCCTTCTCTTTATCTTCCTTTCAATAACCACAGAAAACAGTCTTTCCCAAACTGTACTGCACATCTGTCTTTCACCAATTCTTCATAAAGTCCTCTGTATAGGATTTCTTCAAACAATAATCCTTGACAGGTGCCATTTGAAGTCTATCTCCACTGTGTCTCTCTGTCACATAGATTCTCCAGAGATGCTCATCAAGTACAGATAATCTCATTCCTTTCCCTGACTCCATAAGGAAAAGCACACAGTACAAATTCTCCTTATTTCCTCCCGGGTCACAATTAAGGCACACGTGTTGTCATTGACTCCATAGGAAGAGATCATAGTCAATCAAGTCATTTCTTCATTATAACCTCTAACCACCAGACTGTCTTTTCCTCAAAGTGCCGTTTGAGCTCTTAGACAATCACATTTTTCTACTCTTTCTGTGCCACAGACCTTTGAAGCAAAGGTTACACTGGAACTTAGAGCTTGGAAGGAACCTTAAGGGTCCTCAACTACAGGGGTTCTTGGTCTTTTTTGTGTCATGGCCTCTTTTGGCAATCTAGGGAAGCCTGTAGATCCCTTCACAAACTAATGGTTTTAAATGCATTATACAGAAGATTACAAAGGAAACTGATTTTATAGAAGTACAATTCTCAAAATATTAAGAAAAAAAGCTGCAAGAACACAGACCCCAGATTAAGAGTCCCCGAACTAGTCCAATTCCCCCATTATATAGATAAGGGAAGTGAGGCATGGGGAGGAAAAGTAACTAAACCCCAAATCAGGAAGGCAATAAGAATTTTCTAAGCACCTACTATGTGCTTAATTCCACTTTAGGCTTTGGTCCTGACAGCTTTAGCCTAGAGCAGTTCTAAGCACACAGCTAAGTTTGAGGCCCTAGATCAGGCTATCTGTCATTGTTTGTTGAATGGAGTTGGGTCCATGCTTCTGTCATTCCTGTCTGAAGGTCCTACCTCCCACCTAACCTACATCTCTACTATCCCGCCCAGACTCAAGTCCACAATGCATACATGTCATGTCATTCATCTGGGGGAGGCGGAATGGGTGGGAGGAGGAAGTACATGGAGACAGCATGTCTCAGTGGCACCTCTCAGATTCCTGGCTACAAAGGGCCAGTGCAACAAAGGAGTGAGAGGAAGGATGAAGGAATAAGAGAACAGGGGGCTTATTTACAAACAGAAAAAAAAAAAAAACACATCTATGTTTTCTTTTCTCCTAAACACACAAATAGGATGAGTTGCAATTTCTCCAAGAGAAAAGGGCTCTCCTCTAATTCCATAGATGAAACAGAAATGAAATGGTACCTATGCTCAAGAAGCTTACTTTCTATGGGGGAGACAACATGTGTAAGAATATATATGCATATGTAAATAAAAATATGTGAATATAAATCTGTATATATAAATCTGTATATATATATATATATTTATGTATATGTGTATGTGTGTGTAAATATGTATATATGTATATAGACACAGACGTATCTGAATATGAGGTAGCTTCTGGAAGAAAAGCACTAGGATTTGGCGGCATGAGGAAAGGCTTCATATTGAAGGTGATGCCTGAGCTGAGCCTTGAAGGAAATAAGGGATTTAAGAAGGCAGAGGTGAGAAAGGAAGGCACTCCAGACATGGAGGACAGGCTGTGCCAAGGACAGTCACAGGGAATGGAATGTTGGAAATGAGGAGCCATAGAGGGCAGGAAATGCAATAAAATATAAGAAGGTTAGAAGAGTAGTTTAAGCCAAAGCTTAATGGAGAGGGATTTATATTTTATCCTGGGGGCAATTAAGAACCACTAAAATTTCTTAAGTAAGGGAATAACATGGTCAGAACTACTCAAAGCCACACAGGAAGTAAGCAGAATAAATATGAGTAAAAAAAAAAACCACTCTGTATCCTGTAGACTATCAACTGATGGACAAATTGGAATTCAGTTAGGTTTTGAATACATAAAGCACGTAGGAATTGTTATTTCAAGATAGTGTAAATATTATTATTCCCATTTTACGAAGTGATAACTGAAGCTAAGAGAGATGAAGTTACTTGCCCAAGGACACATAGATAATAAGTGGTAAAACTATTAATCATTCAATAAGCACTTATTAAGTATCTATTATAGGCCAGGCACTGTGCTAACCACTGAACCATGTCCTGATCCCAGGTTTCCTGGCTCCAAGCCCAAAGTTATCTTTACAAGTATAGCAGATAAGAGAGATGACCTTGGCAGAGATCCAGGGTAATGGGCTTTCATTTGGAGTTCTGCCTCAAGCTACTGTAAGACTTTAGTTAACACCATCCTCACATATGATCAGATATCAACAGGATTATAGCTCTAAAGCCAGAAAAATCTACATCTAGAGCTGTCCAGACCACAGCTAACCCAACACCATCATTTCTGAGGAAATTGAGACACAAAAAGTTAAGAGACTGAGCCAAGTTCACCTAGGTAGCAGGCTGTCAGAGACAGGTCCTCTTACTCCAGAGCTGTTGCTTTTTTCTAAGGTCTCAGTTTTCCCTTTATGAAAGAAAGAAAAGATTCTGGTCACAGCCTCCCTGGGCCTCAGTTTCCTTATCAGTAAAATGAGGATTACACTAGATGAGCTCTAAGGTGACTTCCAGCTCTTGTGGTCCGTGTACGATGCCCTAAGGTCCCTTTCAACTGTGATGCTTTCCGTCTGTGATCCTAGGATTCCATCTATCTACATGTCTGTTTTTGGAGATTCTGGGAGTCTGAGTAGTCTAGCCAAGGCTGTGCTGGAGCCAGCTTGAACTAGCTCACAAGAGAGAACGATTAAATTTTCAGCGTGTGCATTTATACTTCGGAAACTGGCAAATGCTACATATCAGGGCTTGATATATACATGTGTGTATTGTGTATGTATGTAGAACATACATATGTATATGTCTATATATTAACTACTATTTTGTTGGTTATTTAGACTTAAGAAAGTGATGGATAAAATGTTAATAAAGCAGATTAAATTTTAAAAGTGTGCTGTGTACATGGTTTTCCCACAGAGCTGCCTGTTAAATATTTACCAATGAAGCAGTGGGTGTAGGGGAAAGAGTCCGGTTTTGGAATCAGAGAATTTGGGTTTGCATCAAGCTTCTGACTTTCATTATTTGTGTGATCTTACCCAAGTCACTTGACCTCTGTAGGTCTGTGTCTTCATCGGTAAAATGACAAGGTTGAAGCAAATGATCTCTAAATTCCCTTTCCACTCCAACTCTAGGATTCTAAAATCCTACGACTAATGAGGGTGTGTTTGAATTCATCTAGCTCAGTCTCCTGTCTCCCCCTGCTGATCAAGGTGCAAAACAGCAGCTTCCCCAGTAAGGAGTCAACTACGAGGACTTTAAAATTCTCTCCCCTCAGGCCCCATAGCCTGATCCTTGGCTCCAGAAGGCTGGGCCAGGGAGAGGTCTCTTATTAATGGGCATTGCTCTGAGGGCAGAGAAGGAAGTCAGAGTAGCCCAATCAGGTAGGCAGAGAGGCTGTCTCCATGAGGTTGGAATTGATTATTAATTACTGGACAAGGCTGTCCCTGCCTTTCGTCCCTCACCTGCTGTGCTCACCTTGGTTCTTATCATTTCATGCCTAGATTATTGAGCCAGCATCCTCCATGATGTCATTGCTACTATCCAAGCTGAAAAGTTCAGGCTCCTGCCGATTTGTCCCTTAGGGTAGGCAGGGTTGCTTTTCTTTCTTTCTTTCTTTCTTTCTTTCTTTCTTTCTTTCTTTCTTTCTTTCTTTCTTTCTTTCTTCTTCATCTTCTTCATCTTCTTTGTCTTCTTCTTCTTCTTTTTCTTCTTCTTCTTCTTTCTCTCTCTCTCTCTCTTACTCTCTCTCTCTCTTACTCTCTCTCTCTTTCTTCTCTCCCTCCCTTCAGATCTGTGTATATGTGTGTGTGTCTATATCTGTCTCTGTTTCTCACCCCCATCTATCTCTCTTATCTCTCTGTCTCTGTGTCTCTTTTCTCTCCCTCCCTTCATATCTGTGTGTATCTGTGTGTGTCTGTCTCTCTATCTGTGTCTGTCTCTCTACCTTCCCATCATTCTCTCTGTCTCTCTCCTTTTTTCTCCTTCCCTTCATATCTGTGTGTATATGTATGTATCTGTCTCTCTCTGTCTCTTATCCCCCTATCTTTCTCTCTGTCTTTCTGTCTCTCTCTGTCTCTGTCTCTGTCTCTCCCTCTCTCCCACCTGTCTTTCTCTCCTCCATCTATCTCTCTGACTCTGTCTCTCTCTTTCTATCTCTGTCTGTCTCTGTCTCTCTCCCTCTCCCAAGACAGTCCATTTCACTCTGAGATAACTTTGTTAGAAGCTTTTCTCTTAGCTCAAGCCTAATGTACTACTGCTTGTCCCACATCTTTCTGCCTTGTCTCTAAAAATAGCATGAGAGACTGACAAATGTTTTTCTACCATCTAGGCAAATTAAATCTATAGCATTCCCTTAATCTGCCAGATGTGTTAAACTGCCATATAATGAAATGACATTATGCAACAGACAGAGTGACTATTTGTGATCACCACTTCCTTTTCCGAGTGGTCACTAATCATCCCTTCAATAATGAGATTTTCCCAGAAAATGAAGTCAAACTGGACAACATACACTTTGCAGAATCTACTCTCTTTCCTTTATTGAAAACTAAACAACAGTTGCCCTCCTAGAATCCTGAGGCCTTTTTCTCTTCCTCCACAATTTCCCTAAGATCAATGACTCAGTAATCACATTCACCACTTCCTTGAGCCCCTTGGGTTATAGTCCAACTGGATTTATGACTTGCACATACCTAGGACAGCTAGGGCCTTTCTCATAATATTCTTACCTTGGGGTTCAATTCCTTATTATCCATTTCTTTTCTGACCTTTACAACCCAAAGATCATTCTCCTTGTCAGAGAAAACAAAAGAAAAATAAATAAAAGTTAAATAGCTCTTCTCTCTATCATCAGTTGTCATTTATATTGCAAATATCATGTGCCAGGCAGGGTCATCTCCAGTCATCCTGACGTATATCTTGCCATCAAACCCAGACGGTTCTAGAGGACAAAGTGAGGCTGGTGACCTTGCCCAGTCCTGCCTCACTCAAATCCAATTCACTTGCATGTCGTGGCATCACCTCCCTGATGTCACAGTCCTTTTCCAGAATGGAAGGACAAACAACAACATTAGTCATGATCTTTCCATTCATCACAAGCAGTAGTCCTAGCCCTTATTTTTCTCCAGTATAGTTTTTAAATCCACACATTCCAGTGGTGGCGACCACCCAGTAGTCTTTCACCTTACACAGCCAACGCTGCTCAACAGAACCATCATCTAGTTATAGCAGTAGGAGCTGATGATTATGAAGAATTCAGAGAAATATCAGAGAACTTGCATGAATTGATTCAGAATGAAGTAAGCAGGCACAGTATAGACAATGACTACAATACTGAAAATGAATAGAATACTAAAAGGAAACTGAATTTGAAGTAATTATAATGAACAATCTCAGCCTCAAAGACTAGATAATAGAACATACAAAACATACTTCCCTCTTCTTAGAAGGGAGGTGAGAGATTCTGGCTACAATACATACGTGTATGTATGTATGTGTATGCACACATTATATATGTGTATATATACATATTATATATACACACATATATATGTGTATATACACACACATACGTAAGGGATAACTTGCAGTAACATTTCCCCATTCTAAAACATCAAATTTAGAGTGGCTTCAGCATCCCCTAGGTCTAAGTTTAGAAGTCACCTGACCTTATAGGAATCTGGGACTTAGAGCAATAAAGACCCTCCCCAGGGCCACCCCAGCACCATATGCCAAATAAGGACAAAACTGCTTGCCTGGCCTTGCATTGGACACCCACATGTTTCTGTATTCTTTCTCTCTGAGATAGATTCCTGAGCTTAGATTGTGAGCCTGCTCCCCACCAAGAAGTCCAGTTTGGGTTGATGTTTCTGCATTAAGGGGTACATAACCATGGGCTTGCTTCCACATGTTGCACTCCCTGGCAGACGCCATTTGAATGACAAGGGCAGTGCCCTTTCTCATGAGAAAGAAAAAGACCTTTTCTGATCTCAGACTCAGACTCCAAACTCTTTCATCTCACACACATATATACAAGGAACAGCAAACATTTATTTTAATTTTTTTAAAAAGTCAGTTGTTAAATTCCCCATATAGCTATATCAGTTTCTTCAGATAGTTCTCCCTTTTCTTTCATATCAGAATCGTTTATTTCTGTGTCCTCAAAATTTCATTCTTGAGACTTTCCCATCCCTCCTGGGTTTGATGGGGATGCCATTTGAACCTCTAAAAGGAAAAGACCATGTTTTGGGGATCTGGACTCCCAAAAGGAAAAGCTCCTGGACTTTCCTATGTGACCTAGGTTCCCAGCCCTGGGTCCTTTTCTGTTATATCCCAGTCACCCCAGACTACTTGACCACTCCTAGATCTTTCCCACATTCTTTCCAAATATAAGGTCCATCTTGCCCCTCATTAAATTGCACAGATTCCTTAAGAGTCTGACCAATGGCTCAGATTCAGTTTGGCCCTCTTGTCAGTACAAGTGTCACAAAAGGGTAGATTTTTAAAATCTTACCCACTCTGACTGCTGTTCTAATAAACCTTGTCTTTGGCTGAAAGAAGGCTTGAGTATAATTCATTCAAGGCAGGGCCTGTATCACTTGCCCTTGAATTTTGGGGTCCCAGCACCCTTAGACCTCAACAGGTTGACTTCTGCAGAATTTTAGGCCACAGAATCCTACCTATCTCTTCTCTGAAACCTTTGAAATCTGTTCTCCTAAAATCTGGGGTGCATAGCCAGTATGTTTAACTTTCTTCTCTTTCTCTATTACAAATTCTAAGAAGGAATCGTAGCTCCCTTATAATGTGCATCCCAACAGTCAGTTCTTTCATCTTGGTGTGAATCCATCCCAGAACAGAAATTCTCTTGTTGGTTCCTTCACTCTTTGAAGGATGAAATTATCATTCAAATAAGTCTAACAGCTGCTCAGATCAGTGATGGCCTTCCGGCTTCTGCTCTAGGTTTTTGACAATTCCCATACTTCTCACTGCCACCCTCTTTCTATCTAGGTTATCTACAAAATACTCCCATGACAGGATCACTTTGGTTTCAACCTCCATTCGTGTCCACCCAAATTCTGTCCACCACACTTCTGGCTCCTGGATTTCCTTGTTCTAGTTTTCTTGTTCCCTTTCTGAATTTCTTCATACAACCATCTATTTATATGCACCCAGTGCTTCAGCTTGGTGAAAGGCTAGTGAATAGGCAGTGACTCCACCCACCCCACCTTTTCCCTATACCAGTCCTTTTGAAAAAAACATTCATCCTAGTTGCCTCTAGAATAAGTGAATTTCTTTGTTTACCTAAAACCCTAAATAATCTGGCTCCAGTCTACAGTTTCCAAGTTTATTATTGTCTATGACGCTCTGTCATGGACTCTACATTCCAATCCAGTTTCCCTGCTTGCTGTTCCTCATACGTGACATTCCTTCCACTGTCCATCTTCCTGCCTTTGCACAGACTGTCCTGTTCCCCGTAACTGAAACGAATTCCCCCTTCATCTTTGCCTACCTTCCTTAAAGGGCTACCGGTATCTTTTGTTTTTATGTAAAACCTACCCTAATCTGGTGTGGCAAATTGCCCTCCCCACCCAAGAAATGAATATTTACTACGTATGGACTTTGTATTTACACCTGCCCAGTTGGTGCAGTTTGTTTCTCCCCAATCATAAACTCCCTAGAGAGCCAGGACTGTTTTGGTTGGGTTTCTCTTAACTCTGGCATCTAACACAGTGCTTGGCACATAGTAGACATTTAATGAACACTTGGTACATAAATAGATGGTTGAATGAATTCCAGTCCCATCCTACTAAAATCCCAGTGATACCTTTCAAGACCAAATTTGTCTTCTTGATCAAGATTTCAACTTAAGCTTGTTAACTATACTTTGTATATTTGTATATAAACATCTGAGTTCATGGACTTCCTTGATCAATTTAGCACAGTGCCTTTAAAAAAAATTGTCTGCTGTGTATTTCTGGGTACCTCAATTGGGAGATTTTTCTTAAAGTACGACTACTATTTATGGCATCTAGTTTGGTGAATATACATAAGCATTTTTTACATAAACACACCTATAAATGACTTTTCAGGTTTAAAGCATGTTCAGTTAGATTTCAAGACCCCAGGAAAATACATTCTTCCCAGTAATAATAATTAGAATGGCTATAATAATTTACATAGCTCTCTAACTTCGCATAATGCTTTACAAATGTTATTTCTTCTTATTCGCACAATAAACTGGGAAGTAGGTGCTATTGTTATCCCCATTTTACAGATGAGGAAACAATCTGTTGCCAAAGCCTATTTATTTCACCTTTGCAATGTCTCCCAAATAGGCTTCTTCTCTCCCCTAACACTGCCCGAACTTTTGTAACGACCTGTTGGTGGTGCAGCCTGCTTCAGGTACCTCCACATTTCATTCCATCCTCCATTCAGCCACCAAAGTGATTTTCCTAAAGTGCGGGGCTGACCATATCACTCCCCTATTCAACAAGTTCCAGTGGCTTCCTATTGCCTCCACGATCAAATACAAAATGCTCTGCTTGGCATTCGAAATCTTTCATAACCAGCCCTCTCCTACCTTTCCAGTCTTCTTACATCTTATTCCCCAAGGCATACTCTTCAATCCACTGACACTCCCCATCTCTCCACTCCAGGCATTCTTTCTGGCTGTCCCCAATGCCTGGAATGTTCTCCCTTCACTCCCACTACTGAGCTCTCTGACTTCCTTTAAGTACCTGCTAAAATCCCACCTTCTCCAGAACCTCTTAATTCCAGTGCCTTCCCTCTATTAATTAATTATTAATCAGGAAGACTTGTGTTTAAATCCTGTTTCAGCTACATACCATCTGTGTGACCCTGGACAAGGCACTTAACTACTCTGGGCCTCAATCAATAAACCTTTATTAAGTGCCTACTATGTGCCAGGCACTGTGTTAAATGCAGAGGATACTAAAAGAGTCAAAAAGTGCCTGTCCTCAAGGAGCTTACAATCTAATGGGGGAAGAAAACATGCAAATAAATATATACAAAGAAAGCTATATACAGGACAAACAGGAAATAATTAATAGAGGGAAGGCACTAGAACAGCCAGAAAGATTGTGGCAGGATTCTAGGGGTGTTCTAGAGGAGGAGTTTAGGGAGGGTCTTCAGGAGGAATCAAATGAGGTCAGACTCCAGTAATGAGAGGTTAAGGGTGGGAAGTAGCTGGAAGCCGCCTGGAGATGACAAACAATGGAGGGCTAGGCTAGTTTAAGGGTAACAGATTTGGGTATAGACATTTTGGGAGGATCAAGGGTGAGAAGTAGCTGGACAATGGAAGGCTAGGCTAGTAACAAATTTGGGTCTAGTGATAATGAAAGGCTTATGGCCTCAGGCAGAAGATTCAATCAGAGTTCAAGAGGTTTCCCAGAGCCTGTACCCCATCAAAAGCACCCTTTTAATACCAGTTCTAGGAAACCTGTGATCACTAAGCCTTGGCCCCTGAAGCGCAAAGGCTAAGGGTGGCCAGCAGATGGCGATGCCTTACCACATCTCAGGAACTGGAACTTTTTTTTTTTTTTTTTTCCCCATACATTATCAATCAGCCAAGAAATCAGGAGTTTGGATAAATTGACCAAGAGTCTGCTGAGTGATCTTGTAAGAAGAGAGGCTGGGGATGGGATAGGTGTTCATTCCCTTCAGAAATACCACCCGTCCTCCCCATGGAGCCAAATCTCCTCCCCTGTGCAAAGTCCCACTAGCTGCAATAAGCCCAGCCACCCCCCCACCCTCCCATGTCAGGCCTTGATGACCTCTCCTCCCCTGGATCTTCACACCACAAACAGCCTTGAGCCATAGCCTCTGCCATTTGACAATCTTGTGGGTTACATGAGAGGCAGCGTGATGAAGAAAGAGAGCTTTCCCTAGAGTCTGGATGACCTGGGTTCAAATCTTGCTCTGTCAAGTACTAGCCCCGACTCTAGAGAAGTCTCTTCAAACCTTGGTGTCCCTAGGCAATGTTCCAAGACTATACAATGCAAAGAAGGAACTGACCCACGGTCAGGGGAGGAGTTTCCTCATGGAGAGTGCCCTATATCCACAGAAATGGCAGGTCCATTTCCTGTCCCTATGTGTCATAGGATCTAAACCACTACTCATCCTTGACTCCTGACTTTCTTTCACACCCTCCCATATCCACTCTGTTGCCAAGGCTCGTCATTTCTACCTTTATAGCACCTTTCTCTCCATTTGTGTCCACCCTATTTTTCTCTCCATGTGTCCCTTTCTCTCCATTCACAAAGTCACCACGCTGGTGCAGGCCTGTCACCTTACACCCAGATAGTTACCATAGCCTTTAAACTGATCTCCCTGAGTCAAGCCTCTCCCCACTCCACCCCACCCCACCCCAGCCCCTACCAATGTACCCTTTACTTAGCTGTCAAAGTGATCTCTCCCCTCTTCCTAACTTCTCCATCACTGTTGAGAGCATCAGCATGCCCCAGTCACCCAGTCATAATGATCTTGGTGTAATGGTATCCTTAACTCCAGATTTTCACTCATCCACCCTCTACCCTGTAACAGCAAGCACCCTAGCATACCTAGGGCGGCTACTAGCACAGGTTCTTAGATCTGCTTTTCTAAAGGAAAGCAACTCAAAATGGGTTAACAATCTTACTTTAATCAAACATATCATTTACCTAGTTCAGGGGGAAAAGTCA
>JAQQSV010020574.1:0-10959 GCA_028646515.1 Pseudochirops corinnae
GGGGATGAAGATGAGAGGAGGGATGATAGAGGGGAGAGCAGGGTGGGGGGGTATGGTTGATGGAAGTACACACGTCTGTAAAGGGACAGGGACAGGGTAGAGAATAGAACGGGGGGGGGGGGCGGGATAAGAAGGAGGGACATATAATCAGTCTCTCACAATATGCCCACTGTGGCATATTGCATATGTTCTGCATAATTACACATGTACAGCCTGTATTTAATTGTTTGTCCTTCCAGTGAGGATGGATGATCAGGGAGGAAGAGAAAGAATCTAGAATTAAAAGTTATATAATCAAATGTTAAAAATATATATGTATATATATACACACAATTATTATTATTATTAACTACATCCAACTGGGCCTTAAGGTACACAGGTACTGTGGTAGGGAGATCCATCCTGCCCTACTGGAACGTCAGAGAGGTGATGGGGGAGGAAATAGGAGAGAATAGATTTGGGGAGGCATTATGCAATGGGATGCCTGTTTTGGGGTGGTGGGTAGGGAAAGATGGGGAGAAAATTTGTAACTCAAAATCTCGTGGAAATGAATGATGTAAACTAAAATAAATAAAAGTTAAAACTTAAAAAAAAGAAAGAAAATCATAGAAGCCACACAGAAGAATCACCTTTTGAATATAATCAGTGTTGAAGGCTTTAAAATATTCCTGTGATCTTAGTCTTCATCAGAGAAACCACACTGGAGAGAAAACTCATGAGTGTTTAGAACATGGTAAAAGTAATGCACATGCTTCTCTTACTAAACTTTAGAGAATCCATACCAGGGGATATGCCTCATTTATACGATCTACATGGAAAATCAGTCAGCCTAAAGTCATACCTTGTTTCTCATCAGAGAATTGACAGGAGATAGAAATCATATCCCTGTCATGAATGTAGAAAGACATCCACATGGAATACAGAGCCTGTTAATACACATCAGAGAATTTCTCATGAGAACAAGCTCTATAAGGACTCTATGAGGGAAAGGTGTCAATCTGAGTTCATCTCTTCATTTATATCAAGGATTCATAGTGGAGAGAAGACTTATAGATGTGTTCAATGACGTCCTGCCTTTCCTTGGAAGATGGAGGTCACTAGACATTGCAATACTCACAATGAACAGAAGCTTTATTATAGCAAGGATTGTGAAAAGGCCTTTACCTGGAGCTCATTCATGCATCTACACTGGGAAAATCTTGCTGGAAATAAAACTTATACATCTAATTAGTGAGAGAAGGTCTCTTCGTGCGGGAAAGTCCTCATGAGACATCACAAATTTTATACTGGGAATGGAACCCTGGAAATGGTTTGCATTTTTCTCTCATACGCTAAGTTTCTCCTGACTGCCCTAAAACACTTCACAGTATTCTTCCACCATTCCCCACTTGATTGGTACCCACTTTGTCTCATGATGTTGGCTGGTACAAAAAGCCCTAGTATAGATATTTTAGTCTCAGCTGGACATTAATTTTGTAATGATGTCTTAATCTGCTGGGTGGCAGGATGGATAGAAGATTGTCTCTGAGTCCATAGGACCTCAGATCAAATTCAGGCTCTCATAGTTTCTGGTTATGTGTCCCTGGACAAGGCAGTTACCCTATTTCTGCATGAATTTCTCCATCTGTAGAATGGGAATAATAATAATAGCACCTACCTGCCAGGGTCAGTGAGAGGATCAAATGAGACAGTATTGGCCAAGTGCTTTGCAAACATTAAATCACTATGTAAAGTGAACCACTTGTGAGCCCACTACTATTATTTTTCTCCCAGTCATAAGTCTTATAACAAAGTGCATGTTCTAAAAGGTATGGTTAGTTTAGTCACTTTTTCTTTCTTCAAATTGACATTCAAAAGAGTGTAGGTGAAAGCAGTATGTTGTAATGGATAGTTGAGAAGGCTTGATTTTCCATCTTGTCTCAGATTCTCTCATCCTGTATGACACTGGGTGAGGAATAACCTCTCTACGCCTCATTTACTCATCTCTTAAAATGGAAGTTTTATCAGATTGGGTAATGTGACCGAAAAGGAAAATGATGGATGTTGGAGAAGAAATGGGAAAATGGTGATAACAATGCATTGTTGGTGGAGTTGTGAACTGATCCAACCATTATGGAGAGTAATTTGAAGCAATGGCCAAAAGGCAGTTATACTACACATGCCTTTGATCCAGCAATACCACTAGCAGGTCTCTATCCCAAAGAGATCACAAAAAAAGGGGAAAGGACCTACATGGATAAAAATATTTATAGCAACTCTTTTCGTGGTGGCAAAGATTGGGAAATTGAGAGAATGCTCATTATTCATATATGAATCTAATACAATACTATTGTGCCATAAGAAATGATGAGCAGGCAAATTTCAGAAAATCCTGGAAAGAATTGCATCAGCTGATGAAAGGAAAATTAGAAGAACCAGGAGAACATTGTACAGAGTAATAGTAATGTTTTGTGATGATCAACTAGGATAGACTTGACTCTTCTCAGCAATACAAGGATCCAAGACAAGTCTTAATGACTCACGGTAGAAAATGCCATTCACATCCAGGGAAAAAAGTGTGATGTCTAAGTGCAGATAGAAGCATACAGTTTTCACTTTTTTTTTTGGCCTTTCCCTTTTGTTCTATTTCTTCTTTCTGAACATGACTAATGTGTAAATGTGTGTATGTGACTGTATATCTTTAACTTCTGTCAGATTAGTTGCTCTCTGTTGGAGGGGGAATGAGGTGGAGGAAGGGTGAAAAATTTTGTATCTCAAAATCTTATGAAAAATGAATGTTGAACACTAAAAAGAAATAGGCAGTGTATGGAGAAAGGGAGATAGTTGAGAATTTAAAATGTTACAAAAATATATAATTTAAAAGTGAGAGGTTTGACTCAATGCCTTCTATCATCCCTTCCAATTCAAAATTGGTGTGCTCATCAAAACTACATTCAGATGTCTCTCCAAAGCCATCGCTGGTATTCTAGAAAGGAGACCTAGAAGGACCAAGTCTGAAACTATTGCAGAAATCTGTCAGCTTTGAAATTGTCCTGTGCTACTGAAAAATAGATCCTGTGCAAATTAATATGTAATATTGAAAAGAAAATGAGTGTGCTAACTCTGTGCTCAACAAATCCCAAGACCTTACCTGCTAGTACTAGATTTCCTAATCACTACAAAATACAGAGAAAACTGGCAAGCAATCTGGCAGAAACTCAGTATGGACCAACATGTCATGGTGTAGACCAGGATTAGTTACAAATGCATACATGCCTGAGATATGAAATGTCACATCAAACAAATGAGAGGAACCATGATGAAGGTTCATTTTCGAATTATGGAGTGGGGAAAAGTGCCTCACCAGAGAAAGGGTGGAGGAGAGCATGTGGATTAAAATGGGGAATTAAAATGGGGAAACTGGTGCATCTAAAATGTCAAAGGGAAGCAATTAGATGGGGACATGATTTGCTGTGAGTTTCTCCCATAAAGATCTCATTTGCAAGTATTTAAAGAATGGATACAGATGTATAAAAATGAGCCATTCCCCAGTAGATCTCTGTTCCAAAGTTATGAATAGATAGTTTTAAGAGGAAGAAATTAAAGTTTTCAGTGACCATATTTTAAAAATGGCCCACATCTGTAACCACTAATCCACATCACTAATAATTAGATTTTCAGATTGGTAATGGTGATAAGAAAATGAAATCACCAATATTAGAGGGAATTCACAAACATTTATTGAGGGATAGTGTTCCTGCATTGTCCATGTCATAGAAAAAATGACATGTAATCCTATACTCTGAGTCCTTCATCTCTGTCAGGACATGGCTAACATATTCCATCTTTTTTCCTCTGCAGACATATAGGTTATTGCATTGATCAGAGTTCTTAAGTTTTTAAGTTATTCTTCATTGCAAAATTGCTTTTATTTGTAAGGCATTCTGGTTCTTCTAACTTCTCTTTATAATAGTTGATACAAGTCTTCCCAGGTTCTGTTCCAATCCTCACGATCATCTTTTTTTAAATTTAATTTAATTTATTTATTTTAGTTTTCAACATTAATTTCCACAACATTTTGAGTTCCAACTTTTCTCCCCATCTCTCCTCTCCCCCCCAATCCAAGATGGCAAGCATACTGATTACTCCTTCCCCCAATCTACCCTTTCATATATCCTCCTATACCCTCATTAGCCCCTTTCTCCTTACTTTCTTGTAGGGCAAGATGGATTTCTATTTAAAACCTTGAGTTCCAGATTCTCTCCCTCCATCCTCACCCACGCCCACTAAAGCAAGTGATTAAATATAAGCTATACATGTGTAGTTATGCAAAACATTTCCATAGTCGTCATATTATGAAAGACTATGTGTCCTTGTGTCCTATCCCCCCTGCCCCATGTATTCTATTTTCTCCTTTGACCCTGGCCCTTTTCAGAAGGATTTGCTTCTGACTATTCCCTCTCCCAATCTGCCCACCCTTCTATCATCCCTCTCCCCTTATGCCCTTCTTCCCTACTTTCCTGTAGGGTAAGATACTCAATTGTATGTTATTCCCTCCTTATGCCAAACCCAATGACCCATTCCCTTTCACTCTCCTGCTCTTCCCCTCCATTGTAAGTTTTCTCTTGCCTATGTTATGTGTGATAATTTACCCTATTCTATCTCTCCCTTTGTCCTCCCAATATATTCCTCTTTCACATCTTAATTTCATTTTTAAAATATCATCCATTCATATTTAACTCACCCTGTGCCCTCTGCCTATGTATACATACATTCATACATACATATATATGTATATGTATGTATGTATATATACATACATACACACACATATATTCCCTTCAACTATCCTAATACTCAAAAAAGTCTCATGAATTACATATACCATCTTTCCATGTAGGAATGTAAACAGATCAACTTTAATAAGTTCCTTATGATTTCTCTTTCCTATTTAACTTTTCATGCTTCTCTTGATTCTTCTTTTTGAAAGTCAGATTTTCAGTTCAGCTCTGGTCTTTTCAGCAAGAATGCTTGAAAATCCTCCACCTCACTGAATGACCATATTTCCCCCTGAAGCATTATACTCAGTTTTGCTGGGTAGGTGATTCTTGGTTTTAGTCCTAGCTCCTTTGTCCTCCAGAATATAGTATTCCAAGTCTGCTTGTAATATTTTCTCATTGACCTGGGCACTTTGGGATTTGGTTATAGTATTCCTAGAACTTTTGTTTTGGGGATATTTTTCAAGAGATGATCAGTGGATTCTTCCAATTTCTGTTTTGCCCTGTGGTTTGAGAATATTAGGGCACTTTTCCTTGATAATTTCTTTCTTTTTTTTTTTTTTTTTGAGCTAGGAAGCCAGGGCAATTGGGCTTAAGTGACTTGCCCAAGGTCACACAGCTAGTTTCTGTGTTAAGTGTCTGAGGCCAGATTGGAACTCAGGTCCTCCTAACTCCAGGGCCGGTGCTCTATTCACTGAGTCACCTAGCCGCCCTGTGAGTCTATTTTTTAAGGTGTTATTTTCTTCAGTATTTTGGGGGCCCTCTTTAGAAAGCTATTGACTTGTTTTTCTTGATTTTCTTGCATCATTCTCATTTCTCTTCCCTATTTTTCTTCTACTTCTCTTATTTGATTTTCAAACTCCTTTTTGAGCTCCTCCATGGCCTGTGACCAATTCATATTTTTCTTGGAGGCTTTTGATTGAGGAATTTTGACTTTGTTGTATTCTTTTGCTTCTGTGTTTTGATCTTCTTTGTCACAAAAGTATGATTCTATAGTCTGATTTATGTTCCTCTGTTTGCTCATTTTGCCAGCCAGTTACTTGACTTTTGAGCTCTTTGACATGGTAGAACTACGCTTTCAGAGTGGAGAGTGCTGTGTCTGAAATTTCTGGGGTTTTGTGCAGCTGTTGTCAGAGCTACTTTGGTGCTCCTGTCTCAGAACTGTGAGAAGGTTTCCCTCTCCTTAGCCTCAACAACCTCTGCCACACCAGTGTTTCTCCACACCCCAGGATCACCACCTAGATATAAGCAGGGCAAAGGGAGAGAATCCTGCCTCAATGCCAGTAAAAAGATTTCTGCATTTACCCTCTCATCAGCCAGTTGGTCACCCCAACATTTGTGGGCCTGGACCTCTGGAAGTAGCCACTTCGCTGCCATACCCCCCACTGCCTCCCCTGCCCCAGGGACAGGGGCCAAATGGGGCTCTTCTCTCACCCAGATCCAACAGAGTTTCCCACTGACCTTTTATTTTCTCTTTGGCATTTATGGGTTGAGAGATCTGAAAAACCACCATATTTGCCAGTGATTCATTCCCCCGGGCTTTGCTCTGGCAGGTCTCTGCTGATTGTGTGTGCTGGCATGGCACGTGGGACTGCACTCTGCTCCCAGTCTGGTGCAATAGACCCTTCCTTTCAGTTTGCCAGGCTGACTTCAGGTGGAGCTGTATTTCAATCTGTCATGTTGTGGGCTTTGTAGCTCTAAAATTTGCTCAGAGTCATTTTTTTACAGGTATCAGAGGGTGTTGGGGCATGATGTCAAGCAAGTTCCTGCTTTTACTCCACTGTCTTGCGTCTACCTCTTTTCATTTATAGAAATGACACATATTTGGGGAAATTTACTTTCCCTGACTACATATTAGCTTCAAAATTCTGGGGAAAATTGGGGGGAGGGGCAAGCAAATACGTGTAAATTCAACAATTAAATTTAAAAAGGCAAAAAAGTATGCTTGAATTCATTTATACTTAGTAGATACCTTAATTCACTGCTGATGAAGATCTGAAGCCCCTAAAGTGACAAACATGAGGAAGATCAGAGGGAATCAGGACAGACTTGAAAGTGACATTGACGTTTTTAATAAACTGGCTGATCAAACCAATACAAGCTTAGAATGTTCTGCCAGAGGTCAGGCATAAATAATCCATGTGAACATCTGGGGTGGATTCTCTAAATTTGCACATCTTGCATGGTTTATTTTACCTACTTAAACTCTGCTTTGCTCTTAGAACACAGCACCTTGTCTGATGGGGGCACCCCATGCTGACCAGTCCTGTGCCAGTGTCTTCCATGTCACACAATCAATTCCAAAGTTCTCAAGAGACATCTTGAGAGTGTCCTTGTATCACTTCTGTCCACCATGTGAGTGTTTGCCCTATGTGAATGTGTGAAAGTAAAATAAGACTTTGTGGCGAGCACGCGTTTGGCATTTCCACAACATGGCCAGCCCACCAGAGTTGCTCTCTCTGCAGTAGAGTTTGAATGCTTGGCAGTTTGGTTTGAGTAAGGACCTCAGTGTCTGGTACCATATGCTGCCAGGTGATCTTCAGAATCTTCAAAAAACAATTCAAATGGAAGCAATTCAGCTTCCTGACATGGCACTGGTATATTTTCCAGGTTTCACAGGCATATAGCAATGAGTTCAGTGACTCTCTAGACCAGTGGTTCTCAACCTTCCTAATGCTGCAACCCTTTAATACTGTTCCTCATGTTGTGGTGACCCCCAACCATAAAATTATTTTCATTGCTACTTCATAACTGTAATTTTGCTACTGTTACGAATAGTAATGTGAATATCTGACATGCAGGATGTATTTTCATTGTTGCAAATTGAACATAACCCACAGGTTGAGAACTGCTGCTCTAGACCTTCAGTTTGGTAGTCACATACTTCTCTCCCCCACTTTGCTTCAGAGTCTCCCAAACACTGAACTAGCTTTAGTAATGCATGTGCAGACTCATTATCAATGTGTACATCCCTGGAAAGTGCACTAACAAGGTAAGTGAACTTATCCACAGCATTCAATATTACTCCATTTCGAATTGCACTTCCAGGAGCCAGGATGGCAGAGTAAATAGTAAGTTGCTCTCATTCTCCCTTATGGACCTTTAAAAAGCCAGAAAATATCACTCCAGAAAACATCCTGGAATGGCAAGGCCAGCAGAAGGAAGGCATATACCAGTCTTTTAGCCTAGAAGACTTGAAGTTGCAAGGGGTAGTGGAAGGGGCACACTACAGAATTCATGGCATCACAGCAAGGCAGCAGGAAGCCCCAACTAAGCAGGCCAGTGGGAGATTCTGAGCCCCTGGGTAATGGAGCAGGCAATCGCGAAGACCAGGACACCTCTTGTACCTTGCTACAGGCAAGGGAACCAATAGACTCTAGCTTGGAAAACCACCACGTGCACCAGAGAGCAGGCTTTTTCCAGCAGCCCAACCTCCCTGTGCATCACCAAGAAGCACAGTTCCAGGTGGGCAGGCATCCTCCAGGAGCTGGATCCACTCTCACACCGAAAAGAGAAAACTTCACAGTAACCCCAGAGAAATGCAGAAATCCCTGCCACCGAGGCTCAGCACATGCTGGCCACGACCACTAGGACTCCAGCTCAACACCAGGTAAGCTGCCAGACCCCTACAGCCTCCAAATACCAGTACCTGAGGCCCCAGTACACAAAGCCAGGGACCAGGTCCCTGGCTCCCAGCACAAGAAGCTTGAAATTCTCCAGCAGGAGAGCTCAACTTTAAAAGCCAGGAAATAGGCAAACAGCATGAACAAAAAGCAGAAGTGAACAATAACCACAGATTCTTTCTACATGGAAAAGGAAGATGAAAACACAAATTGAGAAGAGAACAACATTATCAATATATCCATATTTCCTACATTCTTCCTCCTTCTTTTCTAACTGCTCTGACTCCCAGCTTCCTCTGGGCTTTGCTCCACCGATTCAGCAAGCTCCTCTCACCACAGGGTCCTTGTGATTACATTAGGCTTATTAAGGGGCTGTGAAGATCTTTAAAGTATGAAAGAGCTTCAAAGTCCCATTACCATTACAAGAACCAATATCTTATTGCTTACCATTTCAGAGAGGGGGAGAGGATGGAGAGATAGTATTTGCAGCTCAAAATTTTAAACAAAAATGTCAAAAAAATTGTAATAAAAAGAATTACAAGTATTACCTTCCCATCCAGTGATGTAAACAGTTTAGCCCCATTGAATCCCCTCGGCTTTCTTTGCTTTTAACTTTTTTATGCTCCTCTTCAGTCTTGATATAGAAAAAAAAATTTTTTTTTTTTGGTTCAACTCTGATTTTTTTTCTTCAGAGAAGGTTGGAAGTCTTCTACTTCATCAAATGAGCTTTTTTCCCCTTGTGAAATTATGCTTCATTTTACCCAGTAGGAGATTCTTGGTTGTAATCCTAGCTCCTTTGCCTTCCAGAATACGTGTTCCATGTTCCATGACCTTTGATCCTTTAACACTGATACCAAGTCCTATGTAATCTTGATTATGGTTCTCTGATATCTAAATCATTTATTTATGGCTGCTTATATTTCTTCCCCCTTGACCTGGGAGTTATGTGGCAATAACATTCCTGAGTGCTTTCATTTTGGGATCTCTTTCAAGAGGTGATTGGTGGAGTCTTTCAATGTCTGTTTTACCCTCTGGTTCTAGGATTTTAAGGCAGTTTCCTCTGATAGTTCCTTGAAGTATGATATTCAGGTCTTCCTTTTCATTAGGACTTTCAAATATTCCAATGATTCTAAAATTGTCTCCCCTGGGTCTATTTTCCAGGTAAGTTGTTTTTCCAATGAGATTTTTCACATTTTCTTTTTTTTAAATCCCTTTAATTTTGATTGATTCTTGATAACTCATAAAGTTATTAGCTTATACTTTCCCATTTCTTATTTTTAAGGAATTATTTTCTTCAGTTAGCTTCTGTACCTCTTTTTCCATTTGATCCATTCTAATTTTAAGGACTTCTTTTCTTCATTGGATTTTTGTACCTCCTTTTCCATTTGTCCACTTCCCTTTTTTAAAGAGTTGTTTTCTTTTTTCAAGCTGATGACCTCTTTTAAAATTATTCTGTTGCATCAATCTCATTTATTTTCCAAATTTTCTTTTACTTCTTATTTACTTTTCGGCCTCCCCCGCTTTTTTTGAGCTCTTCCATGAGTTCTCTCTGGGATTGAGTCCAATTGCCATACCTCTCTGGGGCCTTCTTCTTAGGTGGTTGTTGTCCCCTTCTGAGATTGTCTTGATTTTCCTTATTGGAAAAATAACTTTTCATGGTCAATTTCTTTTTTCTTCTTTGCTCGTCCTTCCTTTACTCCTAGGTTTGAGCCATGCTCCTAGGGTTGAAGGGGGATTGTCCCAAGCTTCCTGCACCAGGTGCTGTGGGGCTGACTATTTCCCTTATGCTGTACTGGTGCTACCCTGAGGCCTACAGGGGACTCTTGTGCCTGGTGCTGCACTGAGGGATTGCAGTGGGATGGGGATGGCTGGTTTTGGTGGAGGCTGCTGGGGCCCAACCTTGTGTTGCAGAGGCCTGAAGGAGGAAGCAAGTGTGAGCTTTTGCCTATTTACCTTGGCTATGCTGAGGCATATTGGGGTATCCTGTGTTGCACCAGGGGCTTTGGGCATCTTGATGCTCACCTGGGGCTGTGCATAGATGAGGGTGGGGTGGTTGGTGCTTTGTGGTGTCTCAGGAGGCTGGGAGCTTGCCTGGTACTGCACTGATGCACATGGAAGGTCCCTGTGCTGGTATCTGCCTGATTGCCAGGTCTGTGCTGAGTTAAGTGGTGAGGCCCAGTGCTATGTTTGCCTGCTTACCAGGCACTGCACTGTGGCTCATGGCATCCTGCTGGTTTGCTGAGACAGGGACTGCTACTGACTTAGTGTGATGTTTCCTGTACTGAATTGTGCCACCCTATTATGGCAGGGAGATAGACCTTACCTGCCAAATTTTCAAGTTCCTTGGGAGAAAAGATTGGCCTAATCTTTTTTTTTAATTAAATTTTTTATTTTATTTTTGTTTACATCATTGATTTCCATGAAATTTTGAGTTATAAATTTTCTCCCCATCTTTCCCCTACCCACCACCCCAAAACAGCCATCCCAGTGTATCCCCACCTCCCTCATTCTATTCTCTCCTATGTCTTCCCCCCTCACACCTCTGACTTTTCGGTAGGACAGGATGGATCTCCCAACCA
>JAQQSV010020575.1:0-10959 GCA_028646515.1 Pseudochirops corinnae
GCAGTAAACACCCACATCCTCAAGCCTTCAAACAGGACAGGCTACCTCAGGCAAAGATCCTCCTCTCCTCACGCACGCAACTGCTCAGCGTCCAGGCAGCTTGGTCCCAGCAGCTCCGGCCCCTGGCAGTTCCTGCCCCAGGCAGTCCTCAGCAGGAGTCCTTAGCAGAGATTCTGGCCCGCTCAAAGCAAAAGGAGTTTGCAGGCACAGCCACTGCCTCTGACGCTGCTTCCAATCCGCACCGCACGGAGACTAGCTTGGTTCCTGCGTTCTCTTGCTCCACCCCTTCCTGCTACGTCAGCAAGCTCAAGGGGCGTGGAAGATCTTCAAATCTCAGTATCGTTACACAGATCATTAAAGGAACTCAACTCCATCCTTATTAATATTTTGCTGCAGACAAACCCAAAGACATAAAAAAGGGGAGAGTAAAAGGTAAGATGGTACCTCTTTCTCCTGAAAGAGGTAAATGAAGGAGTTATAAACGAGTGGAGAGAAGATGAATCTGAGAGGCATCGTAGAGGTAGACTAGAAAAGATCTGCCAACTTGCCAAGATTTGGGTTTGGATAATGAAGAAGAGTTGTAGATGTCTCTGAAATTTTGAAATTGAATGACTGGAGTTTAGAGAAAACAATTGGTTTCATTCTGGACACCTTGAGGTTGAAATGCCAGTAGTTTATCCAGGTAAACACATCTTGTAGATAATTATCAATGTGGAAATTGAGACAGGAGAGCAATATTATGTTGATAATAATGTTTTCTCGGGGGTGCTATATAGCTGAAGACACCACAATCTTGGAAAAACCAAAATGAGACATAGCCCAAAGGAAAATTTAAAGATCTATGGAAGACATAAGTTAGTTGCAGCATATTTCTGTTGCTGAGTTGTGCATGAGAAGTAGTTTGCAAGATATCACTAATGATGCACATGCCTGGTAAAAAGAGCTGGTTTGATTGTATTGCAAGGATGAGAAACAACTTATAAGCAGTGAGGATGCTAGATTAGAACCTGGTTAAATGTTTTATGGGAAAATTGTGGAAGTATGGATCAGAAAGTCACAGGATGAGGTGGTATCTTTGTAGTAGAGGAAGGGGAAAAGTGGTTGTCTGTGTCAGAAAAGGGATTATCCATGCTAGTAACTTTGTGACTCTATCAAAGTACACACCAGAAAGCCAGGTTCTGTGAAAGAGGTTTTTTTCCTTATTAGAATTTAAATATACTTTAAACAACTATCCCTTAAGCAGTGTTTTAAAGGAACGTTTGTAGTTTCTAATTGGCCACAGAGGGAATCTTTTGAGCTCACTTTATTTCACAGCTGATCCGATTTTAGTTTAATTGCTATATGTGAAACATTGAGTTATGCAAATGGAAATCACAGATTTAATTGATGAAATGGTAAAAGTGACAGTCTAGAGTTGCCAGGCCAGGTGATAGGAAGTGAAGGAGCCAGACTGGTTAGGTAGAGCTCTGGAATTAGAAGAGAACCAGTCTGAGCTCTACATAGGAAGGCTGTAGTTTAGGCTTCCACAACTGTAATGTGTCAGAAATAAGCCAAGGGTTTAAGAGTCAGGACCTGGCAGCAACTTAGAAATCCAAAACACTAACAGGAGCAAGGGAAGGCATGGAATCCTGTAATGAAGTGGCTATCATGGTCCGTGGAATCAGGGGGGTCCCTGAAGCCATTTCTGGGGGTCCATAAGATCAAAACTATTTTCACAATAATACTAAAATATTATGTGTCTTAAAATTTCCCCTCCCTTTTCCAACTCTATATTTGTGTGATGCCTGATGTTCTTCATATATTTCAACCAGAACAACATATTATGACAGATTGAATATAGAGGCAGATAGAAGAATCCAGCTGTTTCCTATTAAGCCAGTCATTAAAGAAATTTGCAAAAATATGTAAAACAATGCCATTCTTCTCACTAATATTTTTTGTTTTGGAAAATATAGTCATTTTCCACATAAATATTTCCAAATAAATATTTGGGCTAATATGTAATGGGATTGTTATTATTTTAAATGGATATAATTTAGAAGTTTTATAATTTTTATTTCAAATTGAGTAAATATTGATAGATTAAAAAAGCAAATGCTCTTTGGGGTCCTCAGTAATTTTAAGGAGTATAAAGGGGTGCTGAGACCAAAAAGTTTGAGAACTGATATTTTAATACACAACACCGCAAATAGGATGCTGGTTATTTTGCAGTTAACAGGGCAGGCAAAGGCAGTCACCACATGGGTTTTGATGGGTTGGAGTCTGAGACAGAAGTTGAGCAAGTATATACCAGAAAGGCAGGAGAGGAGGAGGTAGTATCAAGGTGCCTTCAGATGCCTGGAACCTAAGGGGTGAGATGAGCAAAAAGACAGCTCAGCTTATGAGGTAGAGATCTATGAACAACTTATACTGCACTGGAACCCTGAGAGGTCCTCCACCCTCTTTGTGAATGAATTTGGGGGTCTTCAGGTGCTGCCTTGATTCAAGATCACTCACTTCAAGTACTTCCTGGGCCAAGAGTTGGCTTCCCCAAAAGTCAGAAATGTATTTTCCAGCTAGTATTTTCTAGCTATCACTAGATACTTAAAAGCCGCAAACAGTTATTGCTGGAGGACTATGGTCTCTCCAGCCTTTTTTTTTTTTCGTAAATCTGGCTCCATTTTCTGAATACTTGGGCCATCAAAGATCCCATGGTTCCAGGTAGCAACAGTAATAAAGGACCTGTGCTTCACAGGGGTGGGGAACCTTTCAAAGGTTCCCCACTCCCATTCTACAGACTCAGATTTGAAAGCAGTCTTGTTACACATATGGGGTGTTTTATCCACCCACCTCAGTCTTGGGATGAAATTGTGGGGCTGATATCAAGTGTGAGTTCATTATAGGATGACTAGAATTCCAATTAGTTACTAACCCATATGTGCAGCCAAAATTCTCCATTGTTTCCACTTGCCACCTCCACCAGCTACTTCTCCTCATATTTTCCCTGTGTTAGAAATGGCCATTCAGAGAAATTAATACCACAGACCACACTGACTGACTGTTTTGACATCACAGGACCCTGGTACATAAGGGTCCTCACATGATATAGTGCAAAAATTTCCATCTTATTTTTCTCTCATGCCAGTGATTTAGGATTGATATCTGTTCAGTTAAGAACCTTTCCCATTTCCTATCTCTCCCTATCTCTTTATCTCCTATCTCTTTAATCTTATCCAACTCATGCCTACCCCTCCATAGCCCATATTTCTTTCTTTCTTCTAGTTCAATTGTACCCTTTGGAAGCTCTTCATCGATAAACAGTCCTGTTCACCCCCACCTCTTCATTCTGGTTCTCTTCATTTCACTCTTTCTCTCTTACACCAACATAAACCTGTTCTCTGGAAAAAAAAATAATCCCTGGATATCTTGCTCCATAGTGAGTTATTTTTTTCTCCTATGCATTCTTTTACATATGATGCTAGGAGGAAGAAGAGGACAATTGTTTACTTCTGACTTGCACTTTCTGACTATTCCTTTGCTACCATCATTAGAATCTTCTCTTCCCTTGGTATTTACTTCCATTTTTCTATGTCATCTTGTTTAGATCCTTGTTTTAAGAATTAAAGTATGTGGCTGACCATCTTCCTCTCCAACCCATTCCTTGTCATCATTGGCAGCACCAATATACAAACTCATGCCCCCTTTGGACACCTTACCATTCAGTTCTTCATTTTCCTCAATGTCCCTGGTCTATGCTTTCATTCCACTTAAGTTACCCATAGAAATAGTCATATCTAATCATGATTTCATCATTATCCATTAACTGTGCTCAGTTGAACACATTGTACCTTGATCCCAACATTGTGATGTCGTTGGTCCTCTTTGAATATGAAGGGTGAACGACAACTTTTTAGTAGCCAGAACTCTTAAATTCTCTCTGAATACAATCTCCTATTCTTCCATTTCTCCCTTTAGTCATTGTTCCTCTTACATGCAATCATACTCCTCCCTATAACTTCCATTTCTCTTTGACTCTGGCCTCACTTTGTTCCCTTCAGCATTCAGTATTGACCTTATGGTTGGCCAGTTCAAATATATATTACCCTCTACCCCTGAATCCCTTACCACCTATTGCCAGTATCACCTTGTCAAATCCTAACCCTAGTTACTTACATCATCTATCTTTTCCACTTCTACTTTTGTATTGCTGAGCCCTGCTAGAGAAAGTCATGTTAACTATGCTGACTGTTGACTGGGTCCATTACACATTTGCTAATCTTAACTACTAAAACCACATGACTGTATAGCTGCATCTCTCTTTCTTCCTTCCTTCATCCTGCAGTGTTTGTATTTAGATATATGATGTCATTGGTACTCTTTGAAGATGAAAGATGAACAACAACTTTTCAGTTGTTGTATATATTAACATATATACATACATATAAAATATGTATGTATTATATATGTACAGAGAAACAGACAGACAGACAAAAACCAAGATGGAAACAGAGATACTTCTTTGGTAGAGTCAATATGTATGTCATGTTTAAGTGGTTTATGTATGAGGCAGCCTGGTAGAGTTGCCTGGGATTCAGAAAGAACTAGGTTTAAGTCTGGTTTCTGACATGTGGGATCTATGGGCTCCTTGGAAAGTCATTTCACTTCTCAGTGTCCCAAAATTTCCCAAGACAATAATTTGCAGAACAGTTGCTGTTCTGTTTTAGTGGAAGAACTTCTCCATCATGGAGAATTCCATATACCAGTCAAATCATAGGTCTAGCAAATATATAGAAAATGTCCACATACACATATAGGATCCATAAAATCTTATTTGATGCCTCACTGTGGGGTGGAGGTGATGCTAAGTTCTCAAAAACTATGCCAGCAGAGGACAAGTTTGGAAGCTTCAAGTATGGTCCTGGCAACAGAGTATCTGCTTTCTAAGGACTAGTAGTGATAACTGAGAATGGAGAAGGTCATCTCAACAGTAGAGTGGCCATTTGGTGATGAACTTTTTGTCATCATGAACTATAAAACAGATAAATTCAAAATGGTTCTCAGTCCTGTGAATCCCTTCAATTTTTGCAGTGATGGTGGCAGAGCTGTAGAAAAGTATGGTAGAGAGAACTAAAAATCTCACTGGTATTTTTTTACTATCTATAAGCTTGAATTTTACTATCTATAAGCTTGATACTTTAAATGTAAGATCTATGGCCAGTGACCAACGCGTGCACACACTAGTGAAGGAATTAAATCATATGAAGCTTGACATCCCTGCTTTAATGCAGGATGCAAAAGGAAATTGCAGTTAGTTAGAAGCATTGCTCATAGATTGTGGAGAAAAAAAACAACTAGAGAAACTGGTAGAATTGGCTTTTTGTGCATCCAAAGGCAACAAAAAAACAAAGCTATTTCATGGGATATTTGGTTATGGTGATGGGTAGTGCTCATTAGAATTTGCAGTAAGACCACCATGAAAATAATGGCAGTTTACATGCTAATATCATTTATAGGTGATGGCGAGTTAAAGAAATTTTATGATGAGCCATCAAATTAAACAATATGTAACTTTAATACTTAGTGACTTTACTGCAAATATAAGACAAGGTGATGGCAGTGAGAAATATATTAAGCAATATGAATCAGCAATAAGGAATGAGAGATGTTAAAGACTAATAGACCATGTGGAAGCTTCACAGCTACTTTTTTTGAGAAGAGAATCAGAAGTTTCTGGAAATGGTAAACACCAATTAGCATCACAAAATTAAACCGATTATATTTAATAGACAAGAAGTAAGCTCACAAACTAATGTAAGGATTAAAATTAAAACAAAGTTGGAAGAATCAAAATGAGACAAAGATATGATGCCCAAATAAACCAACTTCTTTCTGACCCATTCAAGTAAGTTAACAATGATGAAAATGTGATGTACTTGAAAGAAATTACGTAGGCAGAGACTATATTATTTTCATGCAAAGATTGTAAATCATTGTAAATCAGTTTCTAGAATATGGAGACCAAATGAACCTTAAAATCACCTTAGGCTAGCAAATGTTTGACTTACTTGCCAAGATGTATAACACTGGCTTAGAATGGCATTCTATATAAAATCTTACCAAGAAGGAAGATTGGTATAAACTCAGGAAACAGAGAGAAGAATGGAAAGTAAAAGCGCTTTAAAGAAATCATGGTAAGCAAGACATTTCACTGAAAATACTGAGGACATTTGCTGAGTTCTCTACCCTCTCCTCTTCATCTCACATCACTCCAATGCCTTCTGCCACTATCTCCTCCTTTAGCCCTTACATGAAGAGGTGGCCCTTCTCCTTGCCAAGGCAAACCTTTCTATATGCACATGCGATGCCATTCTGTCCCAACTTTTCCAACAGATTGCCTTCTCTATCATCCCCACTCTCACATATCTTCAATATCTCCGTGTCTACTGGTTACTTCCCTACTGCCTATAAATAAGACCATGTCTTCCTTCATCCTCAAAAAAGTCTCACTTGACCCATTTATCCTACTTATCATCTCATATCTCTCCTCCCTTTTGTAGCTAAAGTCTTTGAGAAGGCTGCCTATAATTGGTGCCTCAATTTTTTTCCCCTCTTACTTTTTAATTCTCTGAAGTCTGCCTTCCAGTCCTATTGTTCAACTGAAACTTGTTCATAGTGACAGCTCTTCACTAGTTCTGTTCTCTTCCTACAGGTTTGACCACTCCTTTTCAGTCTCCTTTGGTGGATCTTCATCCAGGCCACACCCACTAACAGTATGTGTCCCTAGGTCCTGTCACTTGGTGATATCATCTGTTCTTTTGGATTCAACTATCAACTTCATGCAAATGATTCTTAGATCTATTTACACATTCCTAAGCTTTCTCCTGACATTCATTCTGAAATCTTCAGCTGCCTATTGGGCATCTCAAACCACATGTGTCACAAACATCTTAAACTCACTATTTCCAAAGTTAAGATTCTGTACCTCCCTCTCTTCCTAACTTCCCTTTATGGTCAAGGCTACCATAATTTCTTCCTCTCACTTTTTCTCCCTGCATGAATCTAATTAATTGCTGAGTGTTATTATTTCTACTTCTGTAATATTTCATCTCTCATGCTCTCTTCTCCCCACCAACCCCTGACACTGGCACACCCTGGTACAAGCCCTCGTTACTTCCTCCCTGGACTATGGTAGTAGTTTGCTGGTTAGTCTCCTTGCCTTAAGTCTCTCCTCATTGCAGTCTATCCTTCACTTGGCTGTCAAATTTATTTTCCTAAAGCACAGGTTACTCCCTACTCTCAATTCCAGTGATTCCTTACTGCTTCCAGGACAAAATATTTTTGGATATATTTCTGTACCCAACTCCATATACTTTCCCTCCTTTTAGCCAGTTGAGATAAAGGAAGGGTCCAAGTTCTGCCTCCTCCCTCACCTCCTCTTACTATACACACATCTATTTGTGTGCCTCAATTATGTGAAATCATTTTCTGACTCCAGGCATTTTCACTGGCTGTTTTCCATTTTTGGAGTACATTTTCTCCCTCCTTGTCTCCACCACCTGACTTCATAGGCTTCCTTCAAGTCTCAAGTAAAATCTTACCTTCTACAAGAAGTCTTTTGTAGTCCTCCTTAATCATAATGCTTTATCTCTGAAATTCTTAGCTTACTTTGAATATATCCTGTTGGTACATAAATATTTACCTATTGTCTCTTAGACTATGGACTCTTTTAGCGCAGGAAATCTTTTTTGCCTTTCTTTGTATTCCTAGTCCTTAGCACAATGGCTGGTACAAGGAGGTATTTAATAAATGCTTGTCAAATTGAATGGTTGATATGACTAAATGACATTACACCAATTTGAAAATAAAATGGTGGAAAATTATTTTAAAGAACCAGAAAAATGCAAAAGTTCTGCAAAGATTTTTACAACATACTTTTCACCATTAAGGATAGCAAACGACAATTGAATTAATTTAAATTAATATCATAGTGTCAGATACACTTGTAGATGAGGCAAAAATGATATCAACAAAAATGATATCAACAAGAAGAGAAGGAAAGCAGCTGGAATAAGCAAAGTATACATGGAAGAGGTTCATGTTAGAGGAATTTAATTGTCAGGAGATTGAAGGATTAATTCAACAGACACCTAATAGAGGAGAATAAAGGTGAGGAAAAATTCTGAGAAAATGGAATTTATATACAAAAGTATTTATAGTAGTTCATTTTGTTGTTGCAAAAAAAAAATGCACATGTACACACAAATCAATAACTGGAAGCTAAGTAGGTGTCCATCAATTGGGGAATGGCTGAACACATTGTTGCATAGAGATGTAATTGAATATTACTGTACTGTAAGAAAGGAGATAAAAGTTCCAAGGAGACAAAGAAAGACTTGTATGAACTGATGTACAATGAAATTAGCAGCACTAGAAAAATAATTTTCTACTTTAACCTCCATATTATAAAAATGAACAATAATGAAAAACTTAGGGACTATGAGTAACTAAATGATCCATCATGATTTCAGAGGCCTGATAAAAAAGAATACTGACCAACTCATAACAGAAAGATGATGGACTAATATTCATAATAAGGAATACATTTTAGGTATAATCAACATGGGAATTTAACTTTGCATGACTGATTATATGATGTAAAGATTCTGTAATTCTTTTTTTCAATGGATAGACAGAGATCAGAAGGAGAAAAAAATGAATGATTGATAATTGTTGGTTAGTTTTCTTGTTATTTTCTATTTTCAGATATATATTATAAAAGATGGTTTGCTGGGTAGAGAAGAATTGACGGATATATTGAAAAATGAACATGATATAAAAAAACAAAATTATCAATAAAATAAGATAAAATTTAAAAAATATATTTTGAAAACTTATTAATACAGAAAAAGGCAACCAAGAGTTTACACATAACTCCTAACCTTTATGGTTTTGGCTTAAAAGCTCTGGATTTTGGCAATCACATTTATGAGTTATTAAATTTGGGGTTTCTTTCATGTGGTGATCTGTGGATTCTTTCCATTTTTATTTTACCCTTTGTAGGCAGAAGGTGGTTTTTTTTTATGATTTCTTGAAATATGATATCTAAGTTCTTTGTTTGGTTATAGTTTTCAGGAATGCTAATGAATCAAATTATTTTTACACATGTTGTTTTTCAAGTTTTTAATAGTGGATACCTAATATAGTCTTCTAATTCCTTTCAGTTTTTTGGCTTCACTATAATATTTCCTATTATGTCATTGAATTTTTTAGTTCTTAGTTACTTTATTTTTAAAAATAAACACTACTTGAATAAGGTTTCCCACTTTTTATTCTAAAATGATTATTCTACTTCCAGGTTTCTCCCAAGGATTTCTCATTTCATTCTTTATCTTTTGACTTTTTCCCTTTTACTGTTTGGGGATTTACAACCAAACTATGCTTTCTTTCTTGTGTACTTCTTGTAATTGCAAAACTATTTTCTTCTTATGAAATTTTATTTTAGATTTTCTTAATTACAAGTATTTATTCCTTTACTGTATAGTTTTCTTCTGTTTGCTCATGTCTTTAGCTTTTCAGCCAGTAATGACTGATGAAGGTTTTCCCTTCTCCCCACACTTTGCTTTTTCTTTTACGCTCCTCTTGACTTCAAAATGGCTAGAGTTGTTTTCATTCTGGTTCCCCACTGAGAAGGCTTGTTTAAAAAAAAAACTACTTTATTCTTAGTGCTCAGTCTGGAGTAAGGCAGCAAGCCAGCCTGGATGATAATAGCTTCTTGGCTCTGTCCTCTGTAGTTTTTTTGAGCTGAGTTACCAAGAAAGAGATTGAGTTCTCTGCTAAGGGCAGCTGAGCCTAGGATTCTAGTCACTTTGCTCCCATACCTCCTTGCAGTCAGAGCTGGATGAGTTGTAAGCCTGATGGTACCTAGGCTTTGGCCCTGTGCCACAGTTCTGAACTTAGAACTTAAAACAGGTCTAGGTACTTCCCTCTAACAAAGTCCTTGATTGCAAAGCTGTAGAGGTGGCCCTGTCCCCTGGAAGGATTGCAAGGTTTGGGAATTGATGTCTCTTGGGCAAGTACATTGAGGAAGGAATGCTATTCTTCATGCCATGCTCTATCTCATAGTTTGTGATGATGTGGAGAAGGGGAGAACTAAAGCTTCCTGGGTATTGGCATAGATCTGGGACTTATACAAAAGTACTTTGTGGCTGTGACTTGTGAAGATTACTTTTCCAGTATGTCTCTTCAGGTTTTCTGATCTTTTGCATTCATTAAGTATCCACTATGTGCCAGGTTCTGCACTAGCTACGAAGGATACAAACACCATAATTAAACAATTCCTCTTTTCAAGTAGTTTATTCTGCTTATTTTTGTTGATTATTAAAAGGATTGAATTTGGTTCAACAGAATATCTCCTTAAAAATTCTCTCCCAATAAATATCTCCTGAACATTCACCAGTATTATTTAGGATTCCTTGAGAGAGAAAACAAAGGAACAAATCTTATTCAATGATCCTCTGATAAAACAAGGAGATACATTCTCAGCAAAGATGTCCTCCACTGCCACAGAGGAAATCTAATACAGAGTCCAAATTTAAGAATTCCCTATGGATGGTAAAACCCTAAAAATGATAATGTTTGTGGATTACATTTATTAATTGCATCAGACCCCATGGCACTGAAGAGTTTTCAAAGCTTCTTTAATGATCCCAAACATCCCCCAGAAACAAAGTCTGATAATTTTACAATACCAATATCCTATCAGTATTGTATGATTGCAAGTCATAGAGACACTGTAGTCTCCAAGTATCACTTGGAGGGCAGTGGAGAGGCACGTGCTGAACATGAACCTGAACAGTCTAACAAGCAGTTTTCTGTTAGTTAAGCCCTTATTACTAGCCCCCTTAGTTTTACAAGCAGTCTTCTGTTTGATAAGCCCTTGTTACTGGCCCCCTTAGTTTCGCAATCTAGCATACCTTGCCG
>JAQQSV010020576.1:0-10959 GCA_028646515.1 Pseudochirops corinnae
GACCTTGACACACCAATTTTTGTGAATCAATGCATTATGTAATACAATATAATATAATAATAAATGATAATAGCATTTATATAATACATTAAGGTTTGCAAAGAACTTTACAAATATCTCATTTGATCTTCATAACAAACCTAGGAGGTAGGTTCTATAATCCTGCTTCTCCTGTGCCTCCTCCTCCTCATCATCATCATTGTCATCATGTTACAGGTAAGGAAAATGAGACAGGCATGTGTTAAGTGACTTCTCCAGTGTTGCATAGCAAGTAAACTGTTTCTGAATTCACATTAGAATTGAGGGCTTCCTGGCTCCAAGTTCACTGCTTTCTATACTGTACCACCGAGGTTCCTCAGGGCACATGCACTATTTTGATCTCTGCTAAGTTTCTATATTTTGAAATTCTGCATTCTAGGACAGTGAATAGTCAGCCTCAAACCTAGAAAACCGTGGGGTCAAGTCTCACCTTTGATACATACAGAGAGTATGATCTTGGTTCAGTCACAATCTCTCAGTTCTCTACTCAACTTTCTAAAGCTATAAATTCCAGAGAATGTGTTGACCTCTTATATTAGAAAATTTTCTCAACCAGCAATTCCTTATATCAATGAAATCATGAGACCAATCCTTAACCCTGTTTTGGTGGTTATAAGTGTTGCCTATGGTAGCATCAATTAAGAACACTCTGGTTTGTATGAATCAATGCTATGTCTAGGAAATTGTGAACAACAGTTCCATTTGTAGTAATCACCTAATCCCAATAAAATTTATTTGTTGAGTTCTCCAGGGCACTTTCAGGTCTGTGTAATTCAAGGATTTGCTGTCTTGTCTGTCCATGAAAAATAGCAATGTTATGGTACATAATTCTAGCCACCAGCTTTTGTCTTACCAGATATTTGAAAGGTGCTACATTTTTAACACCTACAGTGACATGTCACATGGTGTCTATCTTTTTTTGGTATAATTTAAATTTATCACTGTTATTATTAGTAATGTTATAATCATAATTACTGCTACTAGTAACTGACATTTATACAATACTTTTGGTGTAGAAATGATACTACTAATCGCATTACTCCTAACAGCATCACTAATAGTATTCTTACTGCTAAGGTATCATATAAATGTCAGATATTGTCAACAATAGTAGGAACAGCAGAAGCAGGAAGGTTATGACCACTCCTCTACTAATTGAAAGAATTCTCACTTCATTCTTTCCTTTTTGTCACTCTATTCCAGTCCTTTTCTCCCTCTCTGCTGCCTCCCTGCCCATACCCCAACACACTCCTGAGTTTATAAAAAAAACTGTAGGTGGTTCCACTTTTGATTACTTGGTTTTTAGGGATATGACACACTAATTGGGTCCCACAAATAATGGTCTAGTGCTTGTCTGACTGGTTTAGCAAAGGGTTAATTGTTGAAGTCAGGAAAAGTGTCTATACTCACCATATGGTTTCTGTTTAATGGCAAAGGCTCTCCTCACCTCTAAAGACTACTGGCTGCCAGGTTGCTGAATTCACTATGGCGCACTGAAACTCCCCACATTATCATTTCTCTCATGTTTTTGTCTTTCATATTACTGTTAAGGGCACCACTATCCCCCCAGTCACCAAAGCATGCAAATTATGTGCCATCCTTAACTTTTCCACAACCAATCAATGGTCAAGTCTTGTGATTCTATTTTCATGACTTCTTTCGAATATTCCCCCACCTCCCTTTGGACACTGCTCCACCCTCATCACCTCACACATATATTATTATAATAACTTACTGTTTGGTGTCCCTTCCTCAAGTTTCTTCCCACTCCAGTTCATCTTCTGCTCAGCAACCAAAGTAGTCTCCCTAAAGCACACGTCTAACCATATAATCATGCTACTCAATAAATGTCAGTGGCTCCAAATTACCTCAAGATAAAATATAAATGGTTCAATTTGTTTTCTAAAACCTGGCTCCTCTCCTTCATTTCTCAGGAAGCTTTCCTCCACCTCTTTGTGATCTGATGACACTGAGCTCCTTGCTATGTCTTGCAGAAAGGCATCTCCATCTCTTGATTCCAGGCATTGTCACTTGCTATACTTCATGCCTGGAATTCTGTTCTGCTTGAACTCTATTTCCTGGTTTCTTCAAGCCCCAGCTAAAGTCTTACCTACTACAAAAAAAAATCTTCTCCAGTTCCCCTAATCCTGGTCCCTTCCTTCTAAGAATATTTTCAATTATAGAAATCTCATTTGTACATAGTTCTTTGCATATTATCTCCCCCATTAAACTGTAAGCTCAAGGGAAAGGCTATTTTCTTGTTCCTCCTTTATATCTTACACTTAGCAAAGTATCTTGCTTCTGTTGTTGTTAAGTCTTTATTCAGGTGAGTCCAACTCTCTGTGACCCCATTTGGGGTTTTCTTGGCAGAGATATTGAAGCAGTTTTCCATTTCTTTCTCCAGCTCATTGTACAGATGAGGAACTGAGTCAAACAGGGTTAAATGACTTGCCCAGTGTTACATAGCTAGGAAGTGTCTGAGGCCAGATTTGAACTCACTAAGATTATTCCTTCAGACTCCAGGCCCAGCCCTCTAATCCACAGGCTCATGGAAGGTATTTAATAAGTGCTTGCTGACGATTTGACTTAACAAGATGCAGTACTCATGATCCACAGCCGGTATGGGAAATAATTTAGCTATCTGTTAAGTCACAATTCATTCTTAGTGTTAGAAATCAGTCTGCAGTCCACTGCCTTTGGGCTGGACTTGACCCAAGTTAAGATCTCTCTATCTAAACTCAAGTATTATAATGGTTTATGTGAATGTCCAAGGTTTGTGCAGTTTCTGGTTGAATGAATAAGTAAATGCTATGGTCCTAAACCAGCCAGCCTTCAGCATTAAAAAGAAAAGAAAAGCATTACAAGAGTGTTCCCTAATGGAATCTCTCAAAGGACAACATGCTCTTAGAGTTATGTCATAAATAAACAAGCCAGAGTATGAAGTTATAATTTAGTCAGGTTACAGAATTATAGCCCCTTACATTTAAGGACATAGGCATTACAATAAGCATCATGAGTCTTGGGGTGAAAGTCTTATCTGGACCAGATGGGAATCAAGTATAAGAAAGGAACAGTTACAGAAGCAAGTTAAATTATGAAACAGAGGGTAGCCTTGGGAAGCTAAGGTGGCTCAGTGGATAGAGTGGTGGGTCTGGAGTCAGGAAAACTCATGTTCCTGAGTTAAAATCTAGCCTCAGATACTTATCAAGTCACTTAACTCTGCTTGCCTCAGTTTCTTCATCTGTAAAATGAACTAGAGAAGGAAATGGCAAATTACTACAGTATCTTCGTCAAGAAAACCCCAAAGAGGAACAGAACTGAACGACAAAGTCTTTTAAAAGTACGCTTCATAAGTCACAGAGGTCCATCACGGCAAAGCCTTCTAAATCTATGTTCTAATGTTTTTTATTAGGGAAAATTTTTTCAGCACATATTTCTAATATTTGTATTTATTTATCAATTTTATGTGTGTACCAGTATATTATTTATAGTTTAGAACACATACAGAAAATAAATTTTAGGAGGATGAGATACAGTTAAAAAAACTAAATTAAGAAATTTTATTCCATGTTATTTTACTCATTAATGGTAACCAAAACCTTCCAGCACCTGGGGCCAGGAGGCGCATGGGGTTGCTAACTTCCCTTGGCAGCTGATGCTGGGTGTAAACTGGAGCATGTAAGCAGTGAGGCAGTCAGTGAACAGCTGTTCTCCTTGCCTCAGTTATAATATTTTCTTTGTTCTTTCTTTGGGATATGTGCACATGAGTTTGGACACCACTGGACTAGTGTTGTCAAGCTCAAGTGGAAATGGAATGTTAAAGCATATCAAAAGATACCAGCAGGCGGCATATGGACTTAGTTTTTACATGTAACATTATCTATATTTTATTGTATTTTTGTGTATTTTCCCAAATATTTCCCAATCACATTTGCTTCTGATCTAGGCCCGCTTAGGAGTGTCATGGTCCGGTCTAGATGTCTGACACATCTGCTCCAGACAGCTGTAGAACCGTAGCCTCCATTGTTAACTTTCCCATTGTAGTTGGATTCTTGAACATCCTTTTAGTTGTAGACTAGTGGTGCTCAAAGTTTTCGGTCTCAAGACCCCTTTATAGGTCTTAGAAGTTATTGAAGACGCCCCCTCCCCCTCCTCCAAATAGCTTTTGTTTATGTAGGTTACATCTATCCATATATTTAGTGTAGTAGAGATTAAAATGTCTGATTTTATTGTGAAAATAGTTTTTACTCCATAGAATTCCATTAGAAAGTCTCAGGGACCCCTAGAAGTCTGGAACTTGCTCTATAGACAAACTATTAACTTCCTCAGCCTATGTAAACTAAAGTTTGAATTGAAGTGAATCTACAGAAGGGGCAATGGAGACAGCAAAATCGTATGTATTTAGCACCTTGTGACAGGTGAGGGAGTCATTATAGCTATGTTCGAGTCTCTGAAGATTGTCTTGTGGAGGAAGGATGAGACTTACTCTGGCCCTAGACAACTGAATTGAGGGCAGTGGGGTGGATATTGAGATTTTGGCTCAATGTCAGAGAAAAATGTATCTATTAGAGGTGTCAAAAAGTGAAATGGGTGATTTCAAGGTGCTCTTTAAGCAGACACTAAATGAGCGCTTGTTAGGTATGTTATAGGGGTATATATTCTGTAGAGTTGTAGATCTATTTTTGTCTGATTTGGATTAGATGGTTGCTAGGGTTCCTTTACAACTCTCAAATTCTGTGATTCTGACTCCTACTTTTCTCTAACCATCAACTCATCTTTAAAATGACTTAAAGGGTAGGAGGAGAAGAAAGGTAAAAAAGAAAGAAATTTACATACTAATATATATATATTTGGAAGGAACTGCAAGATATATATGGTAGATTTTCAGTTTCATGTGCAATCATCTTATTTTTTAAAATTGTGCTTATGGGAATGCTTGTTTTGTTCCATGAATTTAAAATAAAATAAATTTTAAAAAGAGAGAGGAAAGGTATGTAGAGGTTAGATTATAAAGAGCTTCAAACGGAGGAGTTTACATTTGACCCTAAAGGTAATAAGAGGGAAACGTAGAAATTTGCTGAATATAGGGGTAACATGATCATGCCTTCACTTTAGGAAATTATTTTGGAAGCTGAGTGGAGAATGTATTGGAGTGGAATGGAAATTGAGATGGGGAGAACAATTAGAAAGCCATTGCAATAGTTGAGGCAAGATTAGGGTTCAAACTATGGTAGGGACAATGCTAGGGGGAAAAGGGAATATAACCAAAATGTAATATCGAGAAAGAAACAAGAATAATCAATCACTAAGCATTTTCTAAAGTGCTGTCTGACCAACTAATATAGTAATATGTTTTGCATAATTGAACATGCATAACCTATATAAATCACTTTCTCTCTTAGGAAGGGGGAGATGAGAGAAGGAGAGAGAAGATTTGGAATTCAGTTTTTAAAATGAGTATTAAAATTGTAACTGGGGAAAAATAAAATGTTATTTTTTAAAAAAGATGACCTAAAGACATCCTATGATTCCTTACTGTCACCATGTCTCCTCTCAACTTGTATTCCTTGACCTCTCTGCACTACCCCCTCCCAATAGCTTTAATTTACTTTGTTTATCTTCTGTATTTGTCAGTCTTTTAAAGCTTTTTTCCCCAAAACTAATTCCAGAAGTAGAATGCCCCATGTTTGCAGATGAGACTCTTCTCTGGCCCCATCAATGAGTCCTCCAGGTTGTGTAGTGAACTCTACGGCTAAGGATAAGTTTTGAATACCGTCCTCGCTTCAGTATCTTGGCTCCTAGGATGACATAAACCTTTTCTAGCATCCAAATGATTCCTCCTTACACTCCAGGCCATCCTTCATTGATGCTACGATTGTTTGTTTCATGTTCCTGAAGGTCTCACTCGAAAGGTTTTCCTTCTCTTTTGCCCATTCTCTCTATGTAGTTGGGTGTTATTGGAGAAGAATCCTCAACTATGAGTTATAGCTGGTCCTGCCCTTCAGTGGAATTTGATTTTTCCATCTGTTGTCCTAGACTGGCATCCTGTCCCCATCTGTTCTGGAGACTATATGGCTTACTGTCGGGAAATCTAGACCACCCTGATCATTCTTCCTGAGCCTGACCTCCCAGGATGGGATAGAACTCAGCCCCATCAGTAATTCCTCCCCTGTTTTCAGGATGCTTCTAGCTCTTAGCTTATTGGGAAAGTTGGAATCTTGGATATAACTCAGAACAAATGCTCTGACACAACTCCCCTGTAGTCTTATCTACTGGCTTTCACTGAGTCTTGATTCATTTGTTATGATAAACCCTTCCTGGCCGCTCTTTTCAATCACTACTATATTTTCACTCATTTTTTACCAACTTGCTGGTTGGGGAGGGAGTGTTTCTCCCCTTCTCCTTTGCCATTTCCTCTTCCTCCAACACTCGGTAAACCTCTTCTTTAAGATTTATTAAATCCATACCTATCTTTTAATCAAAATTCTGATAGCTGTGGTTTATCAACGTCCATTACACTCCCTTTCTTTCCTCAGTGAGTTCAATGGCTTGCTCACAGTCTTTCCTTCCCAACTCTTATCCTCATACTTTGGGACTTCAACATACACAGAGATATTCTTTCAAATCCCTTGTTCATTTTCTTTTTTCTTTTTCTTTTTGGAGGAGCAAAGGTAGGGCAACTGGGGTTGTGACTTGCCCAAGGTCACACAGCTAGTTTTGTGTTAAGTGTCCTTGTTCATTTTCTGTGACCTCATCCTCCACCCCACCTTAGCTACACACAGAGATGGTAATATTCTTGCTTTTGCCATCACCAACAAATGCTCCATTTTTATGGTTATAATTTCTGAAATTCCCTTATTTGATCACAATCTGCTGTCATTGTACATCTCCCCTGCCATGTAACCCCAGACCCTATTCTTCAGCCTCACTGTAACCTCCAAACCCTCTCTCCCTTAGTTCTTTTCCACAACGTCACCCCTCCAATGACTACAGTGAGACTCCTTTCTCCATTTTGATCTGTTAGTGAACCAGTTCAACTCTACCCTTTCTTCTACTCTTGATTCTCTTCCCCCCCCCCCTTATCTTGCTCATTTTGCCCTGTTAAGTATCATCTCTGAATAACTCCCTCCACTTATTGCCTTTGTCCTTACTTATATGCTGCTGATTGAAGCTGGAAAAAAAATGACAAAATCTCGTTTATTGGATCCACTACAAATTTTTGTTAGGTTATCTCAATTAGATCTTTACTGTAATAAGACAGTAATTTTGCACCTCCCTAATTAACTCACCACAGTAGCTTTTCTAAACATTTTCATCCTTCTTCCAACTTCCCAAATCTTCCCCTCTTGCTACAATCTCTGCTGAGAACATTGCCTTATATTTTTTCTGGAAAAAAATGAGGCTATTTGCCAAAATCTTCCTCTTTTCCCCTTCTCCTCAACTTACATCTCCCAGATGCCTTCTGTCACTCTCTCCATTTTCACTTCTGCCTCATTTAATGAGGCAACCCTTGTCCTTGTGAAAACAAATCCCTTTACATGAACAAATGATCCCTTTTCATTCTGTCTTTTCCAGGAGATTGCTGCCTCTATCATCTTAACTCTCACTTATCTTCAATTTCTTTCTGTCTGCTGACTGCTTCCCTGTTGCCTCCAAACATGCTCATTTATCCCCCAACCTCAAAAAACCCTCACTTGACCTATCCATTCACACTAGCTATAATCATTTCTCTTCTCCATTTTGTGGCTAAACTTGAAATGGCTGTTTATAATGCATGCCTCCACCTCCTTTCTTCTCACTCTCTTCTTAACTCTCTCTAGTTTATTTTCTGATCTCATCATTCAACCTAAACTGCTCTCCCCAAAGTTACCAGTCTCTTCATTGTGAATTCAAATAATCTTTTTCACTCCTCTTCTTTCTTGACCTCTCAGTGGATCATGCTCTTTCCCTAGATATTGTCTCTCTAGATCTCTGTGTCACTCTTCTATTCTGACCCATCTGACCCCTCTTTCTTAGTCTCCATTGTCTGATCTTCATCCAAGTCACACCCTCTAAACATGGAGATTCCATAAAGCTCTATCCTGGGTCCCCTTCTCTTCTCTTTCTGTATTATTTTACTTGATGATCTCATCAGCTCCCTTGGATCATGGGATCATGGATCCCAGCTGATCATGTTTACATTGATGATTCTCAAACCTACTTATCCAGCCTCAACCTCTTTGCCTACCTGGTCTTGAACTGGGTGTCCTGACATCTAGAACTTAGTATGTACAAAGCAGAATTTGTCTAACTATCAGTGTACCCCTGGGTAAATCACTTAATTTTCTTAGGTCTCAGTTTCCTCATCTGTAAAGTGAGCAGGTTAGGTTAGGCAGCCTCTTATGTCCCAGCTCTAGCTCTATGGTTCTATGAAAGGTCAAAGTGAGTTAATTATTAAGAAAGGTAATGGTAACAGATCCTTGATCAGGAAGGGGTTGGGTTTTAGGGGACAATGGATTCATAAGGAATTTATTAGGCTGGATTCTATAGCAATTTTTTTGGCCTGTAATTGCCATCCTGTCTATAGTTTATAGAAAATTCTCCCAACAAAGCAAGGTGATAGCCCCTTCGTGATGATATATTGTTTATCCTCATAAATTGTCACACCTCTGACATAGTAGCTTTTGTGTACTCAGAAAAACTGAATTGTGAAGGCTTTGTTGATGAAGAGAGAGAACTGATAAGGGAGAGAAAAAAAGTAGAACATTTCTCTTTTAAAAAATTATTGATACCTTTGTCTTTATGTCACCTTCCCTTACACATACATATCTGTCTTCCTCTCTTTCCTCTGTATTATTATTTTTACTGTTTTGTTTTTGATGAGTCCCTGCAAAGACTTCTTACTCAGGTAGTCTTCTCCTGAAACAATCAGAAAGAGTGGCGGTAAAAATAAAACTATGTCTGGTTAATTAATCAACACATCATTCAGTGCTGACCGTATATGCAATGTGAGGGTCGGGTTTCTAAAATTATGGTCCTTGTGAAAGAGATTTCTAAATCCTAGGATTTAGGCAATGGAAAATGATGGCCAAAGTAAAACTAAGCCCTCGATTTTCCCAACCTAAGACAGAGGAATGGCTGTAGATTCTCATAGAAGATGTAGGCAGCTGGTTTGTTTCCTACGATTAGGTAGCTCATCCTCAGTAAGACCTCAGTAAATGTTCTGGGGAGTTCTCACTTCCTTGTAAAACCCTAGATTTGGGATTCCTTGATCAATAGATGCTCTTATTCTGATTACCACGGAAAGCCAGTTAATTATTCCACAGAAAGACAAAGGTTCTGGCTAACAAAAATGTGCCTTGGTTTAGAGGCAAGATAATTCTCTCATGGCAAGTGTGGAGGGAAAAAAAAGTGTTGTTCATTCTACTTGTTCTGCTTAAGCTGATTAACCAGATGGGTCCCAGACGAAATCCACTGAATAAATGAGCAGCAGTGGAAAAATGTGACAGCCCTGGAGATCAAAAGCCATTTACCTTGCCACTGGGTATTTGATTTAATAAGTGCGAGCTCAGAACGTGATTGGACAGCCTGGTGAACTTTCATTCCAAAATGTTTATTCCCAATCTACTTTTTCAATGCATAGATAGGTTTTTGAATTGTTGAGTCAACTTAAAAGAACACACAATGGGGAAAAAGAGTTTAACAGGCTGCTCTAAGTTGATAGCATTATTCTTTTGGGGGCTGCATGCCTCACTGCTCATATATAATGGAAACTGCTTGTCAGAGTTTCTTCTTCTGGTAGTTATGTAGACACCTTCTTTTTCCCCTTTCAGCTCCATCTTTGTTTAATCAAAGGGAGGCTATATGTGTGTGTGTGTGTGTATGTATGTACATATATGTATGCACACATGTATATAGATTATATACGCACATATTTATGTATATGTACATACTCATATATGTGTGTGTATGTATATATACATATACATACACACATACACAAACACACACATGAAAAGGTCACAGGAAGTTTCCTAAATTGGTGAGTATTTCCTATGTGAATTCTTCTCTTGGACGACATCCTTCTCCAAAAAAAGAACATTTGAGGAAAACAAATCGATCAATTCAGGTCTCCTCCAGATTACAAGAAGAAAGGACAGCCCCACACTGGGACCCTAGTTTCCCTAATTGTCTCAGTTGCCTACTACATTGCAGTCTTCACTCCCCTCTCTCAATTCTTACCCCTTCTCCCACTTTTCTAGATCTGCAACAATAATTAAATTATATTTTTCATTGCTCCTGGTTAAGGTGTGTTAATCTACTTCACTAAGCATCTAAGAACCTAATAACTTTACAAACCAAAACATTCCTCCCTGGCCCACACTTCACATTCTGCATTGTCTTACCCTGTTAGAATGCCTATGCCCTTTGAAGACTCGGACTCTTTTCATTTTTAAATTTGAATTATCTATGCTTAGCATAGAGCCAGTGTTAAGTCATTTTTCAAACCCTCTTCCCGACCCCATATGAGACTTTCTTGGCAGAAGATACTGGACTGGTTTGCCATTTCCTTCTCCAGCTTACTTTACAGGTGAGGAAACTGAGGCAAAGAGGGTGAAGTGACTTGCCCAGGGTCACACATCTAGGAAGTGTCTCAGGCCATATTTGAACTCAGGAAGATGAGTCTTCCTGACTCGAGGTCAGGCACTCTATCCACTGAGCTCCCCAAAATGCTGTTCACATCCAGCCTCACACATTTATTAGCCAGATGGCCTTTAACTGTTTTCCTCAGTTTCTTCAACTGTAACATGGGCATAATAATAGCATCTACCTCCCAGATGAAATGAAATCATAATTCTTTTTTTTTTAAATTTTATTATAGTTTGCACCATTCATTTCCACAAGATTTTGAGTTACATATTTTCTCCCCCTCTTTCCCCC
>JAQQSV010020577.1:0-10959 GCA_028646515.1 Pseudochirops corinnae
TGTTTATTGGAGGCCTCTGGTGGGGGCGCTCTGGCTGCGCTCTCCTCCTCCCTCTCTCTCCCATGATCTTTCTTTTCCCCAAAGAAGGAGTCTAGGGTTTGGGAGCTGTTCTTACTTTGCTTTTTATGCTTATTCTTACTCATGGTTGTTCAATCCGTGATTTTTTTTTTAATCTCTGTGGGGCTCTGCTTCCTGAAGGGAAAGCTCTGTCCCAAATCGCTGGGGTCCTCCCGGCTGCCGTAGCTCTCAGGAAAGTGCTGGGACCCTTCCTACATACTTCTGGCTGACTGGATAGTGAAGACTCCAGAACCAAGGCCCAAGACGGTGATCCGGATCCAGGCTGCTCAACACAAGAGCACTGGCCTCAGAACAATCGCTCAGTCCCCCTGCTGTCTGCAGCCCGTGGGCGGGAAGCTGCAACATGGAGGCGGGTGCAAAACCTCTGCCTTTCACTTTTCCACTCTGGAGGCCTTTCGGCCTGACTGCTCCTCCCTCCCAACTTCGGAAGTCCCACTGAGCTTCTAGCAGCTGCTGCTAATCCACTCACCAGAGAGACTCCTCTACTCCTCCTGTCCAGCCACCCCTGGGGCACAGCCGCGGCTTCAGACCAGGCTGGTTTCGGTTCCCAGTGCTGATATGGTGCCTCGCAGCCAAGCTGACTTTAGTGGGAAGTATCTTTGTGTGCGTTTTGGAGTTCTAGGATTGGTTTAGAGTCCTATTTTATGGGTATTTTGGGGTGGCTATGTGAGAGCTGCGATATGTTGCTGCTGCTACCCTGCCATCTTGGCTCCACCCCCCCCTTTTTCTCATTTCAATGAAAAAATTGAGGCCATTTACTGAGAAATTCCTCTGCTCCCTAACTCCTCAATTCCCAACCTTCATCTTGCCTTCTAACACTATTTTCTCCCTCACTGCTCTATCATGCGAGGTCACCATCTTCTTGTCAAAACTATCCCTTCTTCCATGCCATCTATTCCGACCAATTTGCCCTTCTATAATCTGTACTCTCTCACTTATTTTCACTATCTCATTTTCTACTGATTATTTTCCTATGCCCTAAAACATTCTTATGCTTCTCACATTTTCAAAAAACCCTTGCTTGATCCATCTATCCCTGCAAGCTATGTTTCCATATCTTTCTTCTCTTTTGTGGACAAACTCCTTGACAGCACTATCTATGATGAGTGTCTCTACTTTACCCCTCTTCCCCCTTACTCTCTTCTTAAATCTCTAGAGTCTTTTTTAACATTAACACTCAACCAAAACTGCTACCTTCACAGTTACTAATAATCTCAGTCGCTAAATCTATTGGCCTTTTCTCACCCTTCATCCTTTCTTAGCCTTTGACACTGTTCTCCTTGATACTTTGTTATTTCTGGGTCAGCATAATGTGATTTTTCTCTCCAATTCCCTTCTTGCGTATCTGATCGCCATTTCTCAATATCTTTTGCTGGATCTTCATCCCAGTCATGCTTGCTAAATGTGGCATCTCACAGAGTTTGGTCCTGTTCCCTCTTCTCTTATCTCTCTATATTATTTCACTTGGTGAACCTCTCAGCTCCCAAGCATCTCTATGCTGATGATTGTCAGGTCAAGTTATTCCACCCCCCCCAATACAATCACAACTTTAACAGCCTATTGGACATCTTGAATTGGATGCCCCAAGACATTTTCAGCTCATCATATAAAAATCTGAATTCTATATTTCTCCTCATATCATCCCTTCTTCCTAATTTTCCAATTTCTGTTGAAGGTACCAGCATCCTCCCAGACATCCAGGCTCTCAATCTAAGTGACTTCCTAAATTTCTAATTCTCTTCCACTTTCTCACAATCATTCTGTCTCTACAGCCTTTTTATATTGCCTTAATGTCTTTCTTTTATACACTCTTCTTCCTTTTTACCCTGCCAATACCCTGATACAAATTTCCACACCTTCATCACTTCATACCTGGGCTATTATAATAGCTTGCTGGTTTTTCTCCCTACCACTGTAACATCAAGCACAAACAACTTCCAGGTTCAGATTATGAGCATAGAAAACTCCATTTACTCAGTGACAGATTGAGGCAAAACATTCACTGAAAATCAAAATACAGCATCCACCCTGTGTAACCCAATAATTTAGTAAATCCTCAATTCAGTCATGAAGTACTAAGGTCCAAGCACTCCAACCCTAGGCAGTATATTCATTTAGTCAGTCACAAAGTCTTCTCTCTATTCAACTGGAGATTAGTTTCCAATCATAAACAAAGTACATTCATTTAGTCAATCACAAAGTACAAAAGTCAAAAGTTTTCTGCCCCTGGATCACACCTGAATTACAAGACCATCCATCACCACCAAGCACCCTCTCAAGAGGCAATGGAAGGCCATTCACCCCTAGGTCACAACTAGATTACAATATCATCACAGCATTCAGTACCCAAGGAGATGTCTTTTCTTCATCTTGACCCAAGGCAAGTTCTCAGCAGTTTCTGTTCCCAGAAGACACAGCTTAACAAAGGCACAATAACAAATATACACATTGTCCGTATCCTCATCAATTTACTCTCTGCCTGTGAAATCAACCTAGACCCAACAACAAGGTGTGAAGAGTCAACACAAATCATCAGTATGGTCCCAGGACCCCTGAAAACATCAACAAGAGCCTCCTCCAGGATTTCTGTAAACATGCAACAAGAAAATCCTCTTTCAGGGCTACTGAACCAACAGCAAGGTCCCAGGACTTCTGCAACACCAGCAATGTCCTCCATCAGCAGACAAATCTGACAAAATAACATCAAAACAGACAGAACAAATACTGGTGCCACAGACATGCTTCTTCCCAGTTCAGTCCTCAGTTCTCATTCCTCTCTCTCCAGCAGTAGCAGCAGCCTCCAGATTTTGGCTCCCAGAAGTTCTGGCCTGTCTCTGCTTGTGCCTTCTCTCTGCTTGGGTCTGTCTCTAAATCCACACACCAGCTCCTCCCAGTTCAGCCCTCTCTTCTCACATCAACAAGTCCATCCCACAAGTGGAATTCACAAGCTCTGGGTTTTAAGACTTTATCTGAAAACCAAGCCAATACAAGGGGATCTTTAAATTCCATTACCATTACAGCCACAAGTTGTTGGTTTGGGGATTTTGTTTGCTTTGTTTTGTTTTCTGCCCTTGTCCATCTTCCTCTCAGCTGTCAAATTGATCTTCCTAAAGCACAGATCTGACTATGTCACCCTCCTACTCAAAGAAACTCCTTTAGCTCCCTATCCCCTCCAGGATTAAATATACAATTTTCTCTTTAATGTTCAAAGCCTTTCACAACATGCCTTCAGTCTTATTAAAGCTTACACTTTCCCTTATACCCTGCAATATGGTGACACTGGCCTCCTTGATATTCTTCTAACTCAGCAGTTCTCAGCCTGTGGGTCATGACCCCTTTGGGGGTCACCTAACACTCTCAGAAAACACATATTTCTGATGGTCTTAGGAACTGAGACACTGCTCCTCTATTTGCTCCAGGCGAGTCCTCCCACATGCAGATACGCCCACATATGAGTATCAAAGGGTCGTGGCATTAGGAAGGTTGAGAACCACTGCTCTAACTAGATATTCTCTCTCTTTAATCTGGGCATTTTCATTGATCATCCTTCATTCCTGGAATGCTCTTCCTCCTCTTCTCTACTACTAGGATTTCTTGGTTTCTTTCATGTTCTAGCTAAAATTCTACCTTCTACAAGAAGCCTTTCCCAGTCAGCCTAAATTTCCAATGCCTCCTATCTATTGATTATCCTGTCTCTAATTTATTCTGTATGTAGTTTGTTTGCTCATAGTCCTTCCCATGTTATCTCCACCTATCAAACTGTGAACTCTTTGAGATAAGGACTAAATTTTGTATTTCTTTATAATCCAATCCTGGCACTTACCATTTAATAATTGTTCATTGACTGATTGACAGACAGTATGGTATTGAGATGATGACTTGCTTTCCACAGACTATGAAAACACAGCCCAAGGGCTGGCATATTCTGCCAAGGTAGAAAGGCTTAAAGTAAAGGCCTATCAGTAGACTTGGATCTTTCAGGTGAATACAAACTTTATTCTTTTCTAGAGATTAGCAAGTAGGAGTTTTTATTTTCTTTGGTTTTGCCTCCATATGGCCTTATTAAGTGTCCCATCTAAGTCACACAGTAGGCACATGTGTTAGAGTGAGGAATTTCCACACGGACAATCTCACAGAACTTTTGTAGTATTATGGTTGTCTTTGAGACTTTGAAAGACCCATGAATTTTGCATCATGATTCTTTCTTCCACAGATGATAACCACAACCTCATGCTTTGCTTTTAACCATTGCATCTGGTGGCCAACTTTTTGGTGATAAGGCTCTTTCAACTTAGCCAAGCCAGTCTTTGGGTAACATTCTGTTCCTCAGATTTTGCTTGAAGACATTGCTGCTTGGAAATTACTTATTTTTATTACTTAATTGCTTACTAGATGATAACTATTAACATTATTCTCTACTTTTATTTATTCATTTTGTAAGTTTTTGTGTCAATTACCACACTGGGCTATTAAAAAAATTGAAGGCTCTCCCTGCCCTGAATGAGCTTACATTTTATAGAAGAAGATATCATCCACACATGTATTGACAAAATATAGACAGAGTTAATGCTAAATATAAAATATTTTGAATAAGGAGTCAGTGCTAATAACTAGGGGATGTGGAGATCAAGAAAAGTCTTTTATAGAAAGTAAAACCTAATCTGTATATCAAAGGAAACTGGGTCTTTGAGGTGAATTTGAAGGGGGAAAGCATGCCCAGGCATCACAGAATTTTATCTTCCTTGCTATAAATTCAAGAGTGGGTAGGATGGTATTTTGCCCACTGTATATACCCAGGAAATTATTTTACTCTACCTAACAGTGTAATCAATTTGTAATGTGACCTTGTTTTCCTTTTTGACAGTCTCAATCCAACTAGAATATCAGGCTTGTTAAATATGGTTGTTTGGATCCATTTTAATATTGAAACAGATCAGTATTAGAGAAAATATATTTCTCTTTCCCTAGAGTGAACACTGTTACCTCTCACATGGATGTGAGGTAAATTTCCCGTGGAGTTCAAACATGTATTTGATCTAATAGGGATCTAATAGGCTTTTCAGAAAGTCACATGGGACTGCCCTCTGGGGCTACTGGCATCTAAAGTAGAAATCACTTTAAAGTTCCTTGAGGGAACATATTAAAAATAAGAGTAGGAGATGGAACCAATTATGTTTTACAATGTATGTTTAAAATGGATGTCCAAAGGACTGGCTATTCCCCAGGTGTGATGCAACTATTGCAAAGTTTAGTAGTTACAGAACATAAGGACAAAGTTGCATTGCTTAATTGCCTGGTTGACTTTTTGCAAATTCAGTTATATCTGAAATACAGGCGTAAGAGGAATGGACAATTGAATCACCAAAATCATTAATGTACAGTGTTCAGAATAAGGATTGTAGGATTCTCATTGTCTCTCCCATAATAAGCCACATCTGGTAGACTGCATTAAGTTCTGGTTACCACAAACTAGAAGACCATTGCCAGTTCCACAGCAGGACAACTGCAGGGAATGGAGACCATGCCATACAAAGATTGATTGGAGGATTTTATCAGAGATCCTCAGGGACAGAGGCTGGGTGACTGTCCACCTGTCAGATATTTTGTAGAGGGTTTTCTGAGCATGTACATGTAATAACAGCTGATTAAAATGTATCAAGAAGGCTCTACATTCACTTTCCCAGAAGAAATTGAAGTATCCTACTCCCTCAGTGTTGAAGGGGCATACTTTAGGGAGTTCTTTATGCTATAATTTTTTTTTTTTGCTTTTTGGAAGGGGCAAGGTTGGGCAATTGGGGTTAAGTGACTTGTCCAAGGTCACATGGCTAGTTTTGTGTTATGTCTGAGGCTGGATTTGAACTTGGGTCCTCCTGACTCCAGGGCCAGTGCTTTATTCACTGCGCCACCTAGCTGCCCCCTTATGCTATAACCTTGAGCCCTCATTCTGGTATCTCCTCCAATGTGAGCCATTAGTTATTATTTTCCAGTTTCATTTAACCACATACCATCAATTAGCTTTTAAAATGGCATTATTTTCGATAAAGATATAGCAAGAAAAGATTAGATAAAGATTTTCTCCTGATATCCGGGGGCATACTCTGCTCTGTACCTTCTCAGTCCCTGAAGAAAGTGAATATATACTTAACACAGTTTCTGCATGTATTCCTTCCACTAAGTTTTCTTCCCAATGTGACATGGCTGACTGATGGATAAGACCACATCTCTGCTACTACTAGGCTGGTTCAAGCAAGTCATTCAGGATTTCACCTATCACTATGTGGCTTCTGGAAATCTCAGCATGTATTTGAGATCTCAGACTTCTTGTGGTTCATTCTCTTGATATTTCAAAATTCACAAGGTAGAAGTCATGTCTAATATCTTTCTCTTAAAAGAAGGAAAGAATAGAGAAGTGACAGCAGGACCATGTACTCTTGGCTTTGTGTCAGCTGTAGATTAGAAAGGACCTGAGTCTTCTTGTCATGCCCATCTATGTTCACAACACTCATCTTCCTTCTCACAAGCCAGACAAGTAGAAAACTAGACTGAGATTTCTAGGACTAGTCAATACTTTTCTTAATGTACCCCAATCCTGATTCCATAGCCCTTACCATGTGATTAGTGTACTGGAACCATCACAACATGTTTCTACATGATACAAATTGGGCACAAGGGCCCTTTTTGTTAACATTATCATGCCTTTCTAGAAAAAGGATTCCCCTTTTTGTATCTAAGGACTGTACCAATAAAACATTTTACAAATGTTCACCAAATGACCCTCTTCCCATACAAAAGGAAATGGATATGATTAGTCTGGAGAGGAGAATTATTTGGGAGGACATGATCTCCTCCCTCAAATTCTTAAAGGTTTGTCTTGTAGGGAAGAGATGGGATTTATTTTGTGTGGCTGTAGAAGACAGAACTTCAGAAGCTGCTATGGTTAGAAGATACAAGGAGGAAAAGGGTTGTAATTGATGACCTCTGAGACCACATACTATTTTAAGATTCTCTGATCCTTAAGTCACTCAGGACATTAAGTTCTCCTTGGAAAGAGAGTAAGCTTTTAACAAGCACCTCCTATGTGCCAAACCCTATGCACCAGTTTCTGTGCTAAGTGCTTTTACAAATATTAACTCATTTGATCCTCACAACAACCTTGGGAGGTAGGTACTATGATTTCTCCCATTTTACCATTAAGGAAAGTCCTTCTTCAGCTCATTTTACAGATAAGAAAAGTAAGGCATACTTAAGCAACTTGCCCAGGGTCACACAGTTAGTAAGTGTCTGAGGTCACATTCAAATTCAGGTCCTCCTAACTCTAGGCCTGGCACTCTATCCACTGAGCCACCTAGTAGCCCTATGAAGAGAAGTACAGGGTACTATTTTTTAAAAACATAAGCTATTTTCATTTTTCAAAAGTTCCATCCCTTTATCTTTTTTTTTTTGTAGGGGGGAAAGGGAGCAATTGGAGTTAAGTTGACTTGCCCAAGGTCAAACAGCTAATAAGTATTAAATGTTTGAGGCCACATTTGAACTCAGGTCCTCCTGACTCTAGGGCCAGTGCTCTATTCACTGCATCTTTTAAAGAAAGATACATCTTTAAAGAAAGATCATGGAGACAGATGAGATTTTTGTTGTTGTTCAATCATTTTACTTGTGTCTGACTCCTTGAGCCGTCATTTGGGGTTTTCTTGTCAAAGCTATTGGAGTGGTTTGCCATTTTCTTCTCTAGCTCATTTACATATCGAAAATCCCTTTGTATTGCTAAGCTACCAGGTACATACCAGGGGTATGAACCCCTGTTGCTGACATAACAGGAAGGGGCTGAACAGGGAGGAGCTATACCATATATAAAGAAGAGCACAGGCTAGACAGACAGACCTTCTTGGGATAAGAATCATGGAGGCAGGGGAGCTGCTGCCAGGGGGGGTTAGAGGAGAAAGAGAGAGAGAGACAGAGAGAGAGAAAGAGACAGAGAGAGAGAGAGAGAGAGAGAGAGAGAGAGAATTTCTTTCAGAGAGCATTTGGAGGCTGACTTGTTACTGCTGGACTGAAGACTGAACTGAGAACTGAGAAGAACTGAGAAGAGAAATGAGAATTGAGAACTGACACAGAACTTGGACTTGTAGTGGCAAGACTTCCAAGGGCCAGATGGAGCTGCCAAAGACTGAGTAAGTATGACTGTGGAGCTGGTATGTACAAATGTTGTTGTGGATTTGTTAAGCCTTGTCTTCCCAAGAACAGAGACTCTGAAGGATTTGAGATGGACTGGACACTGTGAACTTCAGTGTGGAGCAGGAACTTCACAGAGAGATGGACAAGGAATTGGGAGCTGTCTGCCTTTGAACTTAGGTGACAGTTTGGTGGATTAAGGTAGGAGCTACCTCCCTCAATATCAAGATGAAAAGACCCCTCTTGGATACTGAGTAGTAATTGATGAAATTGTAATTTAATTGCACTCCATGGATAGAGGGCTTTGACTTTTGTACTCTGTGTCCCTTAAGGAGGCAAGGCTCCTTAAGGATGATTGAATGATTGACTTACTAAATGATTGCACTTTGGTGAAAACTATGTAACCACTTTGGTGAAAATGATGTGGCCATTTTAATGATAAGTTGTTGAGTTGTGACTTGGTGAACGTTGTATTTTGATTTTCTGTGATAAGTTGTAACATTGTGAATGCTGTACCTTGATTTTCTGTGAATGTTTTGCTCTGATTTGTTATTGAATAAATAGAGAGTTTGCTATACTGTGTAATCAGAACCTTGAAAGCTGTTCACAGCAGCAGTCCTCTGGAAAGCTGCTTGTGTTTGGCTTTACAACACATGAGGAAACTGATGCAAACAGGGTTCAGTGCCCAGGGTCACTAATCTAGTAAATGTCTGAGGCTGAATTTGAATTCTGGCCTTCCTGACTCTGAGCCCAGTGCTCTAGTCATTGAATCATTTGTCTCTTAGGAGATATCCTTACCTCATTTCTACTCCTCCACACTTCTAAACTTTTATATGGTCTCACTGATTCTCTTTTCTTTTCCTCTGTGTTTAGAAGATAGAGGGGCTTCCTAACTGCTTTTCCTAAATCTTGGAAAATTTGTACTCATTCTCTCTCATCTCCTCCAGGATCTCTGTCCATTGATGATCTCCTCCATGGGTTTCTCTTTCTCTGCTGGACATCTAGGTGTTGCCATGGATAGAACACTCAAACTGGAATGAGAATGTCCTGAATTCAAATCTGAACTCAGGCACTTACTACTGGGTGACCCTGGGCAAGTTACTTAAACTACAGCTGCTTAAGTTTTTTCAACTATAACTTGAGGATAATCATAACACCTATTTTGTAAGGATAATGTGAGGATAAAATGGTATAATATTTATGAAGCACTTAGCACAGCGACTGGAACATATTAGGCACCTAATAAAATACTAGTTCTCTTCCTCTTCTTCTGCCGGCTCCGTTCTCTTTTCCTAAAGGTATGTTCAAATGAACTAAGTTCTAAAAAAAATCATCCTTCTGTCTAGCTATGCCATGCAGCTTTCTTTCAACATCTCTCTTCCCCCTAACAATTACATTGCCATTTAAAAAACAGTCCCCACTCTGACTTAACTTCTTCATTACTTACTCCCTTTATGACTCCCTGAAAAGTTTTATTCTACTGTCCCTCTTGTGAAGAAACTACTCTTTTCAAGGTCATTCATGATCTTCTTCAAATTGTCAAGTGCAACAGATTCTTCTTAGCAATTATCTGCCCCAAACTTTTAGCACAACTTGAGAAAATTCACTGCCATGACTTTCTCAATATCCTACAGGTACTCTTCTTCTATGATATTGTTTACTTCTGCTCCTATCAGAGTTCAGTGATGTCGTGATTCCCAGACTCCTAAACCAGTTATTCTTCTCATAATTCTGATTTCTCATCTTGCTCCCTCTACTTATTCGCAGATTTCTCTCAAAGTTTCCCCCCACCCACCTTAGACTTATTTTTCTATACCCTTTCATCCCTGTCCCTTTACAGAAGTGTATGCTTCCAGCAACCCTCCCTGCCACTCTGCCCTGCCCTCCATCATCCCACCTCTCTTTCCCATCCCTCCTACTCTCCTGTGTGGCAAGATACCCAGTTTAGAGTTTATGTCATTCCTTCCCTAAGCCAAATTCAATGAGAGTAAGGTTGACCCTTTCCATTTTGCCTTCCTATTCTTTCCCTCCATTGTAACAGTTATCCCTTGCCTCTTCTATATGAGATGATTTCCCATTCTGTCTCTCCCTGTCTCCTCTCATTCTATTCCTCTTCCATCTCACAATTTCACTTTTAAAGTATTGTCCCTTCCTATTCAATTGATCCTGTGCCCTCTATGTACATATATATATACACATAATCAGATATATATTCATACATGCATATATATATATACACACACACACACACACACACACACACACTCCTAAATAGACATATGTGTGTATACATATATATACATTTGTATTCCCTTCACCTATCCTCATACTGAGAAAAGTTTCATAAGTTACAATTATCGTTTTCCTTGTTGGCATGTAAATAATTCAACTTTGATAAATTTCTTATGATTTCTTTTCCATGTTTATCTTCTCATGCTTCTTGTATTTGAGCATCGAATTTTCTTTTCAGATCTGGTTTTTTCAGCAAGAGTGTTTGAAAGTCCTCCACCTCACTGAATGACCATATTTTCCCCTGGAACATTATATTCAATTTTGCTGGGTAGGTGATTCTTGGTTTTAATCCTAGCTCCCTTGATCTCCAGAATATCATATTCCAGGGTCTTCAATCCCTTAATGTAGAAGCTGCTAGATCCTGGGTTATCCTAACTGTGTTTCCACAATATTCAAATTGTTTCTTCTTGGCAGCTTGTA